>CM074614.1:3875000-4080000 GCA_037305975.1 Chrysolophus pictus
CTCTATTTTTCTGGCACTCAAAGACAAAGAGAACATGAAAACCACATGTGTTTCCCTGTCCATGGCAAACACCAGCCTTTCCATCCTTACAGCCCTTCCTGCCGTCAGCAGGAATCAACATCCCCCACATTTCGTTTTTGAAGTTATTATTGTATGAATAGTAATAATCTGAATTTTACTCTAAATCTTGTTTCTCTATGAAAACAGGTAGTTAACCAGGACCTCTTTCTCTGAAACACTCCAGGAAATTTGCACTTTGCATCTACGTATGCAAAATGTTTTTGCCGTTCTTCTCAAATATGAAAACGTCTGGCAAAAGAAAATAGAAAAATTATTTACAGACATTTTTGGACGGAGATTACTTCAGGTCAAGTCAGAAAGAATCCCTATGCTGCAATCATGAAATTCTTTTATCAGTTACTCTGATTTAGCCAGTGTTACTAAAAGGGAAATAAGACACAGGCTTTTTATAGCAGCTGTCAATGTAAGAATGATAAAACTTTTATTACTCTTGGCTAAGATCGAAGTCCTGCATTTCAGGATGATCTCCAGCTCATAAAGTATTATTAACAGTTTGGATAACCTCATTATTAGATAGCAATATTGTCTTCCTGCAAGGAAATTCACTGTTTTCACACGTGCCTCAGGTTGTTAATAGATTGCCTGATTACTCTTTATTTTTTTTACTGCCTTATGATGACAGCAGAAAATTATACAACAGCACCATAAAAACTTTATATCCTATCCCATGTGTCTGCTTTCATATGAAGAGAATATTGGAAAGCAGTGGTGAAACTAAGATTACAAAATAAAGCATTGGACTATTTCAGTGAAAGCCAATAGGTTTTACAGCTCTGCCCAGTTCAAACCCCTGAAGACATCCACGGGTTTCCTGCTGTGGGACACAGGCACTCACCTGCAGCTCAGCACAGCCTGCTCATGCCTGCACTCACCTTCAGGCTGGAACAAAGGAAATCCTCAGCAAAGACATCAGGACACTTTTGTTATGATGGCTTTCATAAAGAAGCATCAAATATTTCTTCAGGAGAAATACTGCAAGTCCCTTTGACGCTAAACCTTATTTTACATGTGAAATTGTTGGTGTTTAGCTTTGTGCTTCCTTCAGGCGTGCTTTCACTCACCAAAAGATTTCTATTCTTTTGTTTTTCATTCTGAGGTACACAGCGATTCCTGCCTTGTTTACTGACTGTAGGCACAGCGATACTCCTGCACCTTCAGGGAAACAGCAAATCCATCTCTTTTACACCCTACTTCTATCAACTTCATTCATCTTACAAGGTATTTATTGCAAGCAGCTCTTCCAACAATGCAGAGTAACAGAACCTTCAACCCAGGACACCTCAGTAAGCCAGGACTTTTCATCTCCTGAATGTGTAGGCAGACACAGAGCTGGAACATCTTGGTGAAGGAGAAGCAGCATTTTCCAGGGTACTTCAAAAAGAACTGAGCACTGCCCTGAGAGCTTCAGAGCGGCAGGCTGTCACAGTGTGCCAACCAGCTCAGCTGTGAGTTGGCACTGAAGCTGCACCACAGGGAGAAAAAAGCCCCCTGTGCACCCTTGGAGAACCAAGGGCTCATCTCTGAAGCCACAAAGCACTTGGGCTCACCGTGCTTTTTTTTGCACATCGGTCTCGTTTACAATGACAATCACACTCTTTTCACTTTAAAATGCAGAGCTTACACGAACACTGGAGCCCTGGGCAGCCTGGCCTCGTATGAAATGTAGAAGCTGGGGGCCCTGCCTATGGCAGGGGGGTTGGAGATTCATGATCCTTGAAATTCCTTCCAACCCGGGTCATTCTGTGTGATTCTGTGATTCTGTGTGATTCTGTGATTCCCACCTTTGCTTAATCTCGCAGAGGGGTGCAGCTCTTTCCATTGTCTCCCTGTGGCTGTCAGGTCACCAGGGCCAGTGTAACACAGGGAGCTGCAAACACTGTGTGTGCTGTGCCATGCCCATGGCAGCACAGAGGCAGCTGCCAGCAGCTGATGCCCACAAGTACAGCCAGCCTGGGCTTACCTGGATTACTTATCTTTGTCCTGATGTCCTTCAGGAAGGTGGAACATCTCTCCAGCTGAGCAGCAGAGGACAGCAGGGTCTCGTTGTCTGGGCATGTTCTCTTCTGGCCCTCTGGCCCTCCAAGACAAAGGAGGAGGACGCAGAGGCTGCTGTAACACAGCCAGCCCTGCCTCTGAGGTCAGGTCTCAGGCCATCCTCTCTCCCCTCAGCAGCAGCCCACTGTTCTGCACTCCTCTGGCCTGGACTGGCAGAGGTGTGCAGCACTTCTGGTGATGTCCCAGTGCTGGCCATGTCTCCAGTGCCTGTGTGACACAGGAAGCTGCCAGCATTGTGCCTGCTCTGCTGTGCCCATGCCATCACCGAGTTTGCTGTCAGCAGCTGATGCTACAAGTCCATTCAGGCACAGGCCTTTCCTTCCCGGCCCTCTCTCCTCCCCTCTCTCCTCTGCTCTCTCTCGTGCTCCCCTTTGGCCTGGGCTGGCTGAGCAGTGCAGGCCTTGTTGTTGCTCCCTGGGCCAACTACGTCACGGTTCCCCGTGACTCTGCCAACTGCTCTGACACAGCGACTGCGTCCTCAGGGTGGATTCCAGAATGCGACAGACGTCCCAGACTTCCAGGGCTGATTTGAACATGCTGCCATACAGAACTCCCATGGCTCAGGTCCCCTGGGAATCTGCTCACGGCGAAAGCTGCTGTCGCTCTGTGGGCACAGCCTTGTCTATGTAGGCCTGCTCACACTGCAGCCCCTGTCTGCACCAGAACCGTGCCGATCCACCTTCTCTTGGCCTCCTTGCCTGCATGGAAAAGGGCAGGTTGGGGTGAAGTCCATCAACTTTCAGAGGACTTTCAGAGTGAAGTCTCTGAGCCCTGGTGACCCACTCAGCTCTTCAGCCTGCTGACCTGGTCTGCTTGGGCTGTCTTAAAAGGCAGAGGGCATGTTATCCTGATGTCCCCACATACATCCCTGTTAGCATGCTGCAGTCCAGTTCCTAAAAGGACACGTGAACAATCTCTGAATGTTAATCAACACGTAGTTGGTCTGTACACTGAAGAAATTGCATCCAGGTTTTCAGTGGTGATTAGCTATGTGCTTAGTCAGAGGTGCAATGATTCTAAATGTGAGATTAAGGAATTCCCGGTTGTCATCAGGTGGAACACTCTTCAGACTGGAATCCTCAAGCAGATTGCAGTCAAGCTTTCTTAATTATTCGTTGTTATTATCAATGCAGACGCATCTTTTAATTCCTGCTTGAGTGAACATTCTGTAATAATGTGCTGAGACAGTGCAAGGCTGGACAATGAGACTATAGTTTATTAAAGCAGCACTTTTCACTTACGAATATTTTTCATCTGTAGAACTTCCCTGTCGTCTATTGAAAATCTCTAGTCCTTAATGGATAAGCAATGGATAAGATTCACCTATTCTCTAGAAGTCAGATTGAACCCGATACTGATTATTAGATTTTTATTTTTGTTTAGTCCAAGCATCTCGGACGTTACTATACATTTATTCAATCGTGAGGTAAGTCTGCTTCAGAAGCAATATAGATAGCACAAAGGGTGAAGAAGATACTGTATTATTCAAGACTTAACAAGTATTGCTAAACTGAAAATTGTGACACACTATCATGATTACCGAAACTCGAGGAGAAATTTCAAGTTATTATCTGAATGCTAAATACAACATCAATTAACTTATCACTGGGTTGAATGTTTTAAATTTTAAGTTACCATAATGGTTCCTAAATTCTACTATTTAATACGAAAACATTAAAATTGCTTGTAAATATTTTTTAGTAAGAATGTCAGCTGCAAAACGGATGCAGTGGCACAAGACAGCCAAATATCTCTGCTGACGGCAGTACGGAGTGTACTGATGGAAAGGCTGTTGTTTGCCACGGGCAGGGAAACACTTATGGTTTTCATGTTTTCTTTGTCTTTGAGTGCCAGAAAAATAGTGGAGAGTGTGCCCTCACCTTGGACATTTTTCACATTTGCAGCTATAATGGAGAAATGTTCAAGCATCTAAAAGGATATCAGGACAAAGCTTCTACACAGGCATCAGGACAAAGGTACATAATGAAAGTAAGTCCAGGCTGTCTGTACTTGTGGGCATCAGCTGCTGGCATCTGCATTGTTGTTGCCATGGGCATGGCACAGCAGCTTCAAAGACTGCATTTCCTTGTGTGACACAGGCTCTGGTGGCTTGAAAGCAAGAGGGATGCAATAGAAAGAGCTGCAACCTCTGCCAGATGAGGGAAAGGAGAGTGGGATGATGTTTCAGTTGCTGCAGATGGCAGGAAGGCCTGTAAAGATGGAAAGGCTAGTGTTTGCCATGGGCAGGGAAACACAACTGGTTTTCATGTTCTCTTTGTCTTTGAGTGCCAGAAAAATAGAGGAGAGTGTGCCCTCACCTTGGACCCCTGCTGCCCTCTGCTGCTCAATGCAGAAATGTCCCAGCTTCTACACAGGCATCAGGACAAAGGTACATAATGAAAGTAAGTCCAGGCTGTCTGTACTTGTGGGCATCAGCTGCTGGCATCTGCATTGTTGTTGCCATGGGCATGGCACAGCAGGTACAAAGATTGCATTTCCTTGTGTGACACAGGCTCTGGTGGCTTGAAAGCAAGAGGGATGCAATAGAAAGAGCTGCAACCTCTGCCTGATGAGGGAAATAAGAGTGGGATGTTGTTTCAATTGCTGCAGATGGCAGGAAAGACTGTAAGGATGGAAGGGCTGATGTTTGCCATGGGCAGGGAAACACAACTGGTTTTCATGTTCTCTTTGTCTTTGAGTGCCAGAAAAATAGAGGAGAGCGTGCCCTCACCTTGGAGCCCTGCTGCCCTCTTCTGCTCTGATGGAGAAATGTCCCAGTTTCTCCACAGG
The DNA here is from genome assembly GCA_037305975.1 of Chrysolophus pictus. NCBI lineage: Eukaryota > Metazoa > Chordata > Aves > Galliformes > Phasianidae > Chrysolophus > Chrysolophus pictus. The sequence continues at coordinate 3,879,927 of CM074614.1, forward strand.
CGTCAGGACAAAGGTATGTAATGAAAGTAAGTCCAGGCTGTCAGTACTTGTGGGCATCAGCTGCTGGCATCTGCATTGTTGTTGCCATGGGCATGGCACAGCAGCTTCAAAGACTGCATTTCCTTGTGTGACACAGGCTCTGGTGGCTTGAAAGCAAGAGGGATGCAATAGAAAGAGCTGCAACCTCTGCCAGACATGGGAAAGGTGAGTGGGAAGTTGTTTCAATTGCTGCTGATGGCAGGAAGGATTGTAAGGATGGAAGGGCTGGTGTTTGCCATGAGCAGGGAAACACGTCTGGTTTTCATGTTCTCTTTGTCTCTGTGTGCCAGAAAAATAGAGGAGAGTGTGCCCTCACCTTGGAGCCCTGCTGCCCTCAGCTGCTCTGATGGAGAAATGTCCCAGCATCTTCACAGGCATCAGGTGAAAGGTATGTAATGAAAGTAAGTCCAGGCTGTCTGTGCTTGTGGGCATCAGCTGCTGGCATCTGCATTGTTGTTGCCATGGGCATGGCACAGCAGGTACAAAGATTGCATTTCCTTGTGTGACACAGGCTCTGGTGGCTTGAAAGCAAGAGGGATGCAATAGAAAGAGCTGCAGCCTCTGCCTGATGAGGGAACGGAGAGTGGGATGTTGTTTCAATTGCTGCTGCTGGCAGGAAAGACTGTAAGGATGGAAGGGCTGGTGTTTGCCATGGGCAGGGAAACACAACTGGTTTTCATGTTCTCTTTGTCTTGGAGTGCCAGAAAAATAGAGGAGAGTGTGCCCTCACCTTGGACCCCTGCTGCCCTCAGCTGCTCTGATGGAGAAATGTCCCAGCATCTACACAGCCATCAGGTGAAAGGTATGTAATGAAACTGAATTTAGACTGGCTGTAGTTGTGGGCATCAGCTGCTGGCACCTGCATTGTTGTTGCCATGGGCATGGCACAGCAGGTACAAAGATTGCAATTCCTAGTTTGACACAGGCTCTGGTGGCTTGAAAGCAAGAGGGATGCAACTGAAAGAGCTGCAACCTCTGCCAGATTAGGGAATGGAGAGTGTGATGTTGTTTCAGTTGCTGCAGATAGCAGGAAGGATTGTAAGGATGGAAAGGCTGTTGTTTGCCATGGGCAGGGAAACACAACTGGTTTTCATGTTCTCTTGGTCTTTGAGTGCCAGAAAAATAGAGGAGAGCGTGCCCTCACCTTGGAGCCCAGCTGCCCTCTGCTTCTCAGATGGAGAAATGTCCCAGCTTCTCCACAGGCATCAGGACAAAGGTATGTAATGAAACTGAGTTTAGGGTGGCTGTACTTGTGGGCATCAACTGCTGCATCTGCATTGTTGTTGCCGTGAGCATGGCCCAGCAGGTACAAAGATTGCATTTCCTTGTGTGACACAGGCTGTGGTGGCTTGAAAGCAAGAGGGATGCAATAGAAAGAGCTGCAACCTCTGCCAGATGAGGGAAAGGAGAGTGTGATGTTATTTCAATTGCTGCTGATGGCAGGAAAGCCTGTAAGGATGGAAGGGCTGTTGTTTGCCATGGGCAGGGAAACACAACTGGTTTTCATGTTCTCTTTGTCTCTGTGTGCCAGAAAAATAGAGGAGAGTGTGCCCTCACCTTGGAGCCCTGCTGCCCTCTGCTTTTCAGATGGAGAAATGACCCAGCTTCTCCACAGGCATCAGGACAAAGGTATGTAATGAAAGTAATTCCAGGCTGTCTGTGCTTGTGGGCATCAGCTGCTGGCATCTGCATTGTTGTTGCCATGGGCATGGCAGAGCAGGTACAAAGATTGCATTTCCTTGTGTGACACAGGCTCTGGTGGCTTGAAAGCAAGAGGGATGCAATAGAAAGAGCTGCAACCTCTGCCAGATGAGGGAAAGGAGAGTGTGATGTTGTTTCAATTGCTGCAGATGGCAGGAAGGATTGTAAGTATGGAAAGGCTGTTGTTTGCCATGGGCAGGGAAACACAACTGATTTTCATGTTCTCTTTGTCTTTGAGTGCCAGAAAAGTAGGGGAGAGTGTGCCCTCACCTTGGAGCCCTGCTGCCCTCTGCTTCTCAGATGGAGAAATGTCCCAGCTTCTCCACAGGCATCAGGTGAAAGGTATGTAATGAAACTGAGTTTAGGCTGGATGTACTTGTGTGCATCAGCTGCTGCATCTGCGTTGTTGTTGCCGTGAGCATGGCACAGCAGGTACAAAGATTGCATTTCCTTGTGTGACACAGGCTGTGGTGGCTTGAAAGCAAGAGGGATGCAATAGAAAGAGCTGCAACCTCTGCCTGATGAGGGAAATAAGAGTGGGATGTTGTTTCAATTGCTGCAGATGGCAGGAAAGACTGTAAGGATGGAAGGGCTGATGTTTGCCATGGGCAGGGAAACACATCTGGTTTTTATGTTCTCTTTGTCTTTGAGTGCCAGAAAAATAGAGGAGAGTGTGCCCTCACCTTGGAGCCCTGCTGCCCTCTTCTGCTCTGATGGAGAAATGTCCCAGCTTCTCCACAGGCATCAGGACAAAGGTATGTAATGAAAGTAAGTCCAGGCTGTCAGTACTTGTGGGCATCAGCTGCTGGCATCTGCATTGTTGTTGCCATGGGCATGGCACAGCAGCTTCAAAGACTGCATTTCCTTGTGTGACACAGGCTCTGGTGGCTTGAAAGCAAGAGGGATGCAATAGAAAGAGCTGCAACCTCTGCCAGATGAGGGAAAGTATTGTGTGATATTTTTTCAATTGCTGCTGATGGCAGGAAGGCCTTTAAGGATGGAAAGACTGGTGTTTGCCATGGGCAGGGAAACACATCTGGTTTTCATGTTCTCTTTGTCTTTGAGTGCCAGAAAAAGAGAGGAGAGTGTGCCCTCACCTTGGAGCCCTGCTGCCCTCTGCTTCTCAGATGGAGAAATGTCCCAGCTTCTCCACAGGCATCAGGACATAGGTATGTAATGAAACTGAGTTTAAGCTGTCTGTACTTGTGGGCATCAGCTGCTGGCATCTGCATTGTTGTTGCTATGGGCATGGCACAGCAGGTTCAAAGATTGCATTTCCTTGTGTGAGTGACACAGGCTCTGGTGGCTTGAAAGCAAGAGGGATGCAATAGAAAGAGCTGCAACCTCTGCCAGATGAGGGAAAGGAGAGTGTGATGTTGTTTCAATTGCTGCTGATGGCAGGAAAGACTGTAAGGATGGAAAGGCTGGTGTTTGCGATGGGCAGGGAAACACATCTGGTTTTCATGTTCTCTTTGTCTTTGAGTGCCAGAAAAATAGAGGAGAGTCTGGCCAGACCTTTTATCCCTCCCGCCCTCTTCTGCTGAGATGGAGAAATATCCCAGCATGTACAAGGTCATCAGTAAAATGATAAGTTATCAAAATATGTTCAGTTTGGCTGTACTTTTGGGCATCTGTTGCTGGAAATTTTATGGCAGTAAACTGCCTAGATAATGACAGAATCAGGGTGACAATAGAATGGTACGTAATCACAGTACAATGAAAAAAGTTTCCAGGAGGCAGGAATGGAAGTGTGGAGATGCTTTGTTGGAACTACTTATTTGCTCTAGAAAGCTGTATCAGAATGAAAGACTGAAGTAAATACTTTGAGTGTTTTTTTAATGTGACTGGAGAGAAGGTCCATCTGGCAAATTGAATACCTCAGTGGTAAAGGGACATAGATACCTCACTGTTTCATGTAACCTTAAGCATCTGAGCACTGTGTACGGAACTTGGGAATATAAGTATTAGAGGATCATGGAATATCTTGATTTGGAAGTGACCTCGAGGATCATGGAGTCCACCTCCTGGTTCCACTCCAGACCTCCTATGAGTCAAGCCCTGTGTCTGAGCATTGTGCAAATGCTCTTTGACCTTTGTCAGCTCAGTGCCAAACCACTGCCCTGGGGAGCCAGTGCCAAATTCCGTGTATCTAGTTCATCCTACAGAATGATGCCAAGAACAGTTATAGAGACCGACTTACAAACAAAATTCTTGTCTTGAATGGTACACTCTTAATGGTACACTCAGCAGTAAAAAAAAAAAAAAAGAAAAAAGAAAAAGTAAAAAAGAAAAAAAAATCAAAGCCACATTCTTACAGTGGCTTTTTACAGTATTGTAATTCTGTTGTGTCAGATCGAGGTTCTCTCATCGTGAAATAATGACCAAATTCTCTTTTCATATCTAAAGATACAAATGTTAAAGGCAGCAGTGCTGTTCAAGAATACATTACCAGCTCAAACACTGCTTTGGCTGTAAAACTGAAGGTAGTAAGGAATTTCATCAAGGAGTTAGAAGAAAACATGTAAGTGTAGATTTAAATGCTACCGATGTTATTACTTAGAGTTTGATATAGTGTAATCCAATCCACAGTACTTGTAACATGTGTTTTACAAAATTCTTTGCAATATAGGCCTATATATTAAGATAAATGCTGCAAGTTCTAATATGTCCATGACCTTTTCAAACTGTTACTTTCTCCTACACATCACGATGAGTAGTTCTTCTAACAGGAATGATCACATGAGTAATTAACCTGTGACCTTCAGTTTGGGATTAAATGCATCCAGTGTAAGTAAGAGCTGTTGGTTTTTTTGCTCTTTCATTGTTGAACAGCCTGGGTGTTTTGTTTTGGAGGGTGGAGAGTGATGGGACAGGTGGGGAATGGCTTTAAACTGAGACAGGGGAGGTTTAGGTTGGATGTGAGGAGGCAGTTTTTCAGCCAGAGGGTGGTGAGGCACTGGAACAGGTTGCCCAAGGAGGCTGTGGATGCCCCATCCCTGGTTGGCAGGTTAGAAAGCCCACATGACTTTATTGCAGCACTGGGTGCAGGGGGATCACTGCTCCTAGCATGCACACAGAAGAGCTAGAGCACACAGGTGATGGACATTCCACTTGTGACCATTCCTGCAATTCCAGAGAGTGTGCGCCTGTTCCAATCACTGCTGCACAGATTAAAAACTGATTGCAGATGAGCTGTTTTGGTGTGGGGTTCTTGCAAACGGTCTGTGGTGGCTGTGTGATTCCTCGGGGAGTTGCTCTCCAGCCCAAAGCTCATATCCTAAGTCGACCAGATCCCGTTTGTGTCCAGAAATGGTTTACAACAGAGCAGCTGCTGATCAAGTTTCTCATATCACTCTGCCTTGCTCCAGTGTCTGTGTCATCAGCCCCAGCACATACGGTGCACCTCTTCAAGGCTTGTGGAACACTGAGACTCTGCACCTGGGCTCCAGACATCCTGCTGCTGTAGTAACAACAGCCTTCCCTAGACAGAACATCGCTGTCCTGGAAGCTCTGAATTGAGTGCTGAAGACTGAATTAATTGCCAGGTATCAATCTAACACCTAATTTGTTTGCCAGAGGAGATGAGGGCTGTGCTACCCATCATTTCACTAATTCTGAGTAACTTTCTGTTTGCCTTTACCAAGGTCTGATGTAACAATCGTGTTATCAGGAATGTCTGTCTGGAATCACTGTGAGGGTCTGAGATCTGATTTTTTTCTTTCTGGAGGGACCGGTGAAATGAAAATTCAGAAACGTAAGGAATAAACACAATGAATAGGCATTTCTGATCAGAGTGGAGTCACTTCTTGTATTCAGAATCGCAGAATCATCCAATTCTGTAATTTGTATTTGTGAACCTCAATTTCACAACACCAAGATGTTATTCTAGCCTTGGTATCTCGCAAACTTTGTATATAACTAAATAATGGTAATCCTAAATTTCTAAGAGCGTGGAGATAAAGAAGTTAATCTTCCTGTAATTCTCTGTACTGTACCCCCGTGGTTGTCAACACCTAATGCAATATTGAAATTTCAACTGAGAAATTGAAAGCTGTCCTTAACTTTTGCCTCTACATTGTGCTTCACTGAGGCTGGGTTTTCAAATATCTTGTTGGTTTGGGTTATTCTTTATGCAGCTGGTTTTAATCCTTGCTTCTGGCAGCAGTGCAGTGTTTCAGAAGAGAGAAAAGCACGGCGGGCATCAACTGGATTTCTGTGGTTGGTAAAGCTGTGCTGAGAACTGGGCTGACTGCTGCACCTGGAAATGTGTGCAAAGTCTGCAGGCGCAGAGGAATCACTTTTCCCTGCAGGTTGAGCTTGTCTAAGGTAGGTCCTTGCTTGGTGAGCTTCTGCTTTAAAGGATCAAGCTACATAAGTAAGGTAGTTCAAAAAGCAAGCTTGTCATTTCTTTTTTACCTGAGTGATTTTTTAGCAAGGAAAGGTTGGAGATGCTGTTTGCTAATGGAAGATGGAGAGAGGAAAAGCAAGTCCAAGGCATGCTGTGCATAGCCACCACATGGCATCTGCACCATTTCCCCGTCTGCACAAAGGACGAGCAGCTCACGAGCTTGGCCTGGGCCATGGAAGGGAGCAGACAAACATCTGGACCGACCCCAGCCGAGCTGGTTCTGCAGGTTGGTTGTCTTCTGCTGCTTGTCTCACAGCCTGTTGCTCAGCAGTAGATTTGTTCCTGCTCAGTGCTAATAGGAAACTCACACAGCATTTTTATTTCAGCTGTGCCACCGCTTTGATCCCTTGCTGCTTGGATGGGGCGTTTGAAGAATGATGCCTGTGCTGATGTCCAGCCAGGCTTTGGGGATGAGTCTCCACACCAGGGTACGTCTGACAGGACTGAGGGTTGGGGATCGGGCCAGGTGGAGTCCAGTGTGCTTTGCTCTTGTTCTTAGTGCTTGTTTTTGCTCAGGAGGGCAGGAGGTGAACCTCATGAACCAATGCCTGCAGATGGGGTCTGCAGAGAAAGAGGTCCTGCAGGCCTTGTGTGACAGCCACGGAGCTGCAGCGAGGCTGCATCAGTGTAAGACACCAGAGATCCACGGAGGTGTGAAGGTGAGCTGTGGGCTCCAGTCACGCAGGAAGGGATGTGCATGCTCGGGGTTTGGTTGTTCTGTGTGTGTTAAGTGACTGTGATACCACTGCTGGGTCAGTGTGAGTGTATGGAACAAGTGTGACAGTCTTTTTGATGGAGTCCTGTGAAAGGAGTCCTATGGATTTGAGATCCAACTATCAGCCTGTGGGCATCATCCAGGAGTTGGGGTAGGGGATGAGGCAAGGGAAGCTGGGGTAAGAAAGTTATAAAGCAGTCTGGCAGTAGTTCTGTGTTTCTCCCATCTCTTCCTTTATTTCCTTACAGGTGAAATAGATTGGTGCTGCAACACGCCCTTGAATTTAACAAGAAGGACTCTAGTGTGGATTTGACATGGGCCCAGCACTGCAAGGTACGCTGCTGGGAGGAAGCGTCCATCTGCCTGAGGGCAGGAAGGCCCTCCAGAGGGATGCACTGAGGCCAGTTGTACGAGGCTCAACAAGAGCAAGCGCCAGGTCCTGCGCTTTGGTCATGACGACCCAGTGCAGCTTCTCCAGGATTTGGCTGAGGTAGAATTCCAAGCACCCCCTGATTCTAGAATGTTGGGCTGGGCTGGTGGAATCTCCTGGTCTTGTGACTGGTCTTGGCTCCCCACCCTGTGTGTCATGGTGGAGCAGCCTGGTGGCCCTCAGTGATGTCATAAGGGCTAGAATGAGGGCAGGAGCAGTGCGTGCTGCGTCCCTTCATTGGAGCGCTGGAGCTCTGACTGAGCAGCTCGCTTGTTGCACTTGTGCACGAACTGAGTACCTTTGTCTTCACACCGTCCTGTGCAGCTTCTTGTAGGTAAGCTGAGACAGTGTGGGATAGACGGGTGGGCAGTGAGTGTTGAGAACTGCTGGCTGGCGGAGCTCTTGGGATCATATTATGTCCATCAGCAGAGGGGTGGCCATGAAGGACAGGGAGGTGATTGTCCCCTCTACTCTGCTCTTGTGAGGCCCCATCTGCAGCACTGCGTCCGGGTCTGGAGCCCCCAGTACAAGAAAGACAGGGAGCTGTTGGAGAGGGTCCAGAGGAGGGCCACAAAGATGATCAGGGAACTGGAGCACCTCCAGCAAAGACAGGCTGAGGGAGCTGGGCTTGTTGAGCCTGGAGAAAAGAAGGCTGCGGGGTGACCTCATTGCAGCCTTCAGTACCTAAAGGGAGCCTACAAACAGGAGGGCAATCAACTCTTTGAAAGGGTAGATAACAGCAGAACAAGGGGAAATGGTTTTAAGTTGAAAACAGAAGTTTTTAAGTTGAAGAAGGACAGATTTCAGTTTTTCCCTCATAGTCTTTGCTAAACTGTGGAAGCAAACTGACCTGCTCTTTCTCTCTCCTCTCTCCACCCTCTGCCTGCTTCCCTGCTGCAGCTTTTGCTCGTGGAAAATCAGAGCAAAGTGACAAGGAACGGCTGTGGATTCAAGGCATTTGTCTCCCTCGTTCTGATCTCTTGCCAGGTACCTGCCATGGTTTGTCCCCCCACATGCTTTAGCAGCCCATGACGCCCCGTGTTTAGTAACACAGCCTCATCCATCCTTGATGGGACGCTGGTCACGTGTGGGTTTTCTCCACGTGCTCTCCAGCTCAGCCCTCAGAAGGATGCTGTCTGTGGTGCTGTGACCAGCTGGTCTTTAGGAAACCAATCCCTTAGGCAAAGAGTCCTAGCCCCAGCTTGTGCAGAGCTGCACAGCATCCCCCAGGGACACCAGCAGGCGTGCTTCGGCTGTGTGAGTGTGCCCCACAGCTGTAGGGAGCACAGCAGAGATGTGAACAGAGAAAATAAAAGTGTGTTTCTTTTCAGTTCCAGCTTGTCACACCCACACTGATGGCCGTGGCGTGCAGCGAGATCAGCTGTGGGCCTGACCTGGCATGGACAGAGGTAGAGTATGAAGCTCTGATTGGTCTTTGTTCCCTGCCTGGAGCCAGCAGAGTGAGCCGCAGATGTGCTCTCCTGCTTTTCAGGAGAGGCAGAATCCTTGCGGCTCCTTACGCTCCTCTCTGGCAAGACAGTAGTGCAAGTGTGGCAAGTTTATAAAACTACTGGAGCCATCTCGGTTGTGGTGTTTGTCCTCTTCTGATTTTTCCCTTGAAACAGCTGTTCTTAGACTTGCAGTTCCTTCTGAAGTGCCCATGATAAGGACCGAGTGCATTTCCTGCAGCTTTCTCTGCAGATGAGCTCCTCACCTTGAAATCCTCCTCGTTTGTTCGCAGCTCCTCACCATGGCCTGTGCTCTCTGTTTTAGACTGAGAACAACGGGAAGCCCCTGCTGGACCATGGGGAGTCAGCTGTGAATATTCCAGCTATTGCTGCTGCCCATGTCATTAAGAGATACGTTGCCCAGGCAGCGGATGAACTCTCCTTTGAGGTAAGCAGTTCAAGGCGTTCCTTGTTGTTCAGTTTTACAATGGCAAATGCCTTCAGAGCTGCACTGTTGCAATTGCTCTCAAGCTCGGCGATGTTTGGCAGTGCAGAAGAATGCAGTCATTTGAGCTGTGCTTTCCTCCCAGCCGTGCTGAAGCTGGGATTGACGTTGCAATCTCTTGCAGGTGGGAGACATCGTGTGTGTCATCGACATGCCACCAAAGGAGCTGACCCCCTGGTGGAGAGGCAAGCACGGCTTCCAGGTAGGCACAAGCTTCAGACTGGAGAGTGCAACTTCAGTAAAGGCAGGAATCTCAGCTTAGAGCTGCTCTGCCTGCACAGGATGGGTAATGGACGTAAACAGTTTCCCTTTGTCAATGTCAGAGGACCTTCCCTTTGGCTGCAAATGTTGAAAAATTATTACCTTTATGCTATTACCTATGGCCATTTTCTGCTGGATGGTCTTACAGAGTGTCAAGCAAGCACGTTCCGAGGGAAATGTTACGTAGCTTTCGGATTAACAGTTCAGACCTGAGAAGTGCTGCATGCAATAGTTGGCCTCTCTTTTCTTCTTGTTACAGGTTGGATTTTTCCCAGGGGAGTGTGTGGAACTCATTAATAAGAACGTTCCTGAGGCTCTCCTCAACTCAGTGCCAAAGCCAGGTACGGATGTTACATTTGATGGGGTGTGGAAGCAAAATGAAATCTTTTTTGGGGTGTGTTCCATGTTTAATACCTCCTTTATCCATCCCAGATTGTCCTCTGTGTTGATGATCCTTTATGCACACCATGGGGCTGGGATTTGGCCCAATCCTCCCATGTTTATGACTGTTCTTGGGGAAACTATAAAATCTTCATAGACTGGCTTGGGATGGAAGGGTCCTCAGGGATCATCAAGCTTCCACTTCCCTGCATCTGGATGGGCTGCCAGCCCCACATTTAATGTCAGATTAGACCAGGCTGCCCAGGGCCCCATCCAACCTGGCCTTGGGCTCCTCCAGAGATGGGGAAAATCCCTTTTTGTATGTACTTGCTGGTAATGTTCTTCCCATTTTGACGTGCTCTGTAGAATGTGCTGTGCTCGGCCTCGTCCAACTGAGCCAAACCTGAAATGACCTGGTGTCTTCCTTTTGTTGTGCAGAGCCCAAGAAACGCAGCAAGATCCTCACCTTCCTTCGTTCCTTGGTGAAGGCCCGCCCAAAGAAACCGACCGAGCGGGAGGTGGAGAAGGAAAGGGTGTTTGGCTGTGACCTGGGAGAGCATCTTCTCCACTCTGGTCGTGATGGTAAGGAACAGCCCATTCCTGAGATCTTCCTCTCTTGGGCATCTGAACAAGGTGAAGGGATATCATATCTAGCAGGGGGCAGGTTGATAGCAGTGGAGACATGTGTAAAGGGAGTTGATGGCTGAAGGATAAAGTGAGGCGGATGCTCCTAAGAGACAAACACATTCGTATTTGCTTCAGCCAAACCTGGCTGGACTTAGTGGATGGGTTGTGACGGGAGAACAGCCTGAAAGAGGACTTGAATAAGGAGCTCAACTGACGGCTGGCACGTGTTCTTTAGTCCCCCAGGTCCTCCAGAGCTGCGCTGAGTTCCTTGAGCAGCACGGCGTGGTGCAGGGGATATACCGCCTGTCCGGCGTCGCGTCCAACATCCAGAGACTGCGGTAAGAGTGCTGCGACTGACACAGCCTGAGTGCATCTGGTGTGGCTTTGGCCTTGCCTTCCTCTTGCTCAACCGGTTTGGCGTCCTTCTCTCCAGGCAGGAATTTGAGTCTGAGCAGATTCCTGAGCTCACCGTGCGTGACATTCACAGCGTGAGCTCCCTCTGCAAGATGTACTTCAGGGAGCTCCCGAACCCTCTGCTCACCCACCAGCTGTACGGCAAGTTCTCGGTAAGCACAAGGCAACGTCTTTCATTTCCCTCTTCCCTGGGCCTCTTGGGAGATGGCTGCAGCAGTGCCCCAGCTCTGAGGCCCTTTTGCTGTCAGCCCCACGAGGTTTACTCGCAGTGGTTTCCTAGCCTGATTTGTGTCTCGCTCCCTTTCTGCACTACTCCAGGATGCTGTTGGTGCCGCTACAGAGGAGGAGCGGCTGGTCAGAATGCAGGACGTCATCCAGCAGCTGCCCGCTCCTCACTACAGGTCAGTGCTGCCCTCAGCCTGTTGAGCTCAGCCCTGCTGCATGGCAGAGGGCAATGATGCGATTCCAGGCTTTGTCTCACGCCGGCAACGTGATGCCTGTGTATGCTGAAGGGTTGAAGGCTCCATGGGGTTACTTTATGGGGTCAGTTCCTGGGCACGGGGGCACGCTTGGTGCAGCTGATGGCTGTGCTGGGGCTTGGTGCTGCAGCGTGGCACTCAGTCAAGTTGGATCTACTTCATCTTTGGTGACAGTAGCAATAACAAGAACTAGCATGAATGGAGGTTTGCTTTCTGAATTGCAGCACGGCATGCTCGTTGGTGCTGAACATTTGCCTCTCTTGTTTTCCAGGACACTGGAGTACCTGATGAGACACTTGGCGTGTCTGGCTGGGAACTCCTCCATTACAAACATGCACACTAAGAACCTAGCCATTGTGTGGGCTCCAAACCTCTTAAGGTAAACTTCTGGTTCTGTTTCAACACAACACTTACATCTGTTCTCCAGTAAAAAAAAAAAATTCCTCCCTTTTCCTCCATCAAATGTGCTCTTCTCCTGTAAAATCTGCAGTAAGTGGCTGACAGCAGAGCAGGAGCCTGGGCTGTTCTCCAAGCCCACGGGCACAATGACTAGATGACAATTTCTGCAGTCTTGTTGAGATGGGACTGATGTATCCTTGATCATCCAGGAGAATTTCTGCAGTGGCATCACTGATTGCCCACTGTGGAAGTCTCCAGAGCCTCAGTTGACAGCTTCTGGCTGCAACAATTCAGACTGGGGGAAACGGTCTTGGAGAAATGACTTCTAAAATCTGCCTTTTCTACAGATCACAGCAGAACGAGTCTGCCTGCGCCAGCGGAAGAGCTGCCTGCATGGAGCTGCAGACGCAGTCGGATGTTGTGGAATTCATCATCAACCACACAGACGTCCTCTTCTGCTCCAAATCCAGAGCAGACATCGCAGATGGAGCAGGTGAGCGTCTTCCTCCATTAGCTTTATCTTGACCTGACCCCTTGATCAAATGCAGGCCTTCTCCAGGACCTTTGAGGTACTCTTTTACCATCAAGGGGACAGCAGACCTCTGGGCTTCCATTAGAATCTGGCATCCTGTTGCTGGATGCTGAGAATGTCCAAGCCCAAACTTTACAAGGAGGAAACGGTCAGTGTCATGATGATGTTTTGCATGGAGAAGCTTGATGAAAGTATGGCGGCGATGCTTTCTCAGTTCCCTGCCCCCATTTTCTCAGGTTTTTCTGTGCCTGTTTTGATACAGTGAGCTGCTCTTCATGATGACCGTGTCCTTTGCCATAAACACACCTCTGCCCACATGCTTATTTGGAGCTCCTCTTCTTCCAGTGGCTCGGATAAGCAAGCCTGAGAAAAATACAGCACGTCTCCCAGAACTGTGGTGGCTGTGCTGCTGCCTTCTGATCCTCGCTCTGACCTGTGGTTTTCCCTTACAGGGCACAGTTCTCTCCCAGGGCCCAAGTCTGTGGGGGTCTCTTCTGCTGCCACAAAGCTGCTCAGCCTGGAGGAGGCACAGGCACAGAGGCGAGGCCACAGCAGCTTTCCTGTTGTGACAGAGAGCAGCAGGGACATTGAAGTGGAAGAAAGCCCTGCAGCTGGGCAGGGCAAATTCCACACAACCATCGACTTTCCATCTGACAGGTAAAGAGGACTTTCTTTTTCAGTACCTAGCATCATTGTTTGGGTGGGTTTTTGTGCTTTTCTTTCCATTATTTCTAGTGCCCAAACTTGCTGAAATTAGGTTACGCTAATGGTGGGGTTTTCCAGATTTCAGGGCCACGTGCCTGAAACCAATTCCAGTTCTCCTCTAAGCAGAGTAGATTGTCAGACTTGCTGGCACTAGAAATTAAACATGGCATGAGATGAGGCCGATCAGCTGCTAATGTAAGAGTCAGAGGTGCTTTTGAACTTCCTTTATGGGTGCACGGTTCCTCAGAAAGCAGTTACGCCTGCCAGCTCAATAAAAGCCATCCCGAAGATGCTGTGCTGTACAGCTGTGGAGCCTTTGCTCACATGCTCTGCATCTTGCTTGACAGAGTGGAGGGGAATTTAGCCAGCAAGACTTCAGGGCTGAGCTATAGAATGGAGCCATCCTCAACTGTTGGAAACAGAGCGAGTTTCTAAGTTGTGTTTCTGCAGAAACCAGGCAGTGCTAGGAACAAGCAACTGCTGCCAAGAGCTCAGGGCAGCTCTTCCCTCACCCTGTACCACGCACGACTCACAGCATTCGCTGTTTTCTCTTTCCAGGCAAAATCCACCCAGCAACAATGAGGAATCACCAGCTGGCAGTTGGTGCTGCTGCTTCAGCCTCAGAAAGCCATCCTCTGGGAGCAAACGCCAACTGCAGCGCAGTGCCAGGCAGCCCTCAGAAACAGCAGTGGTAGTCCTGGCAGGTAAGGGTGCAAATGCAGCTTCCAAATCCCTGCTTTTCAGGAACATAGAATTCAAGCTTGCAGTGCACTTGTATCTTTTTCCAGCGTTCAAGCCCCAGCGTAGCATCTTCAGTACAGCCTTGATCAAGAACCACTGTCATAATTCAGCTTGTGAAAGTTTGACACTAACCCCTGTGTATCCTTGCTAGGTGAATCGAGCCCTTGCCAACCCAGAAGATCCAGGGCAAGTAGTGATGATGCTCTGTGTGCTTCCATCAGTGCAGAGCTCATAGGGAGCACGAATCGCTGCAACTCCAACAGCAGCCTTCCATCTAACAATAGTAACAACAGTGATGGAGAGAAGGAGCTCATCGAAGTTCATGCTCTCCTTACACCTGGCTCTGCTGAAAATGCTGACCTGAGCCTGCCAGACATCATCGTGACCAACCTTGATTGTAACCAAGAGTCTCTGCTGTGCAGCCCAGCCCAAGCACAGTATGAGTGCCCCGACAGCAGCACCTCCATGCAGGAGCAGGCCAGGATCAGTGAGGAGGAGCAGAGCCTCTTGCAGGGGGACTTTCAATCAGGCCTCCAGTCCCAGGCACTGGACAGCAGCCCTGAGAGCTCTGAGCCACTCTCTCCATGACAAGAGAGGATGAGTCCCATCTTCACCATGGACCTCTCACACCATCCTGTCCTTTATATAATAATAAAAGCACACTCGTGCTCAGTCAACACCTTGACTGCCTCTGGAGTCTTCATTCACACAGATTGGGATGAATGCAGCACACAGCAAGGCACGTCAGCTTGCAACTCTGTGGCTGTAGGGTGTGCAGCAGAGCTCTGGTTTTCTTCCCATTTTGTCTGGCTTTGGGATGTCTGCAGGGAGAGCTCTGCTACCATCTGGTATGGTAGCAAATAATCTCTAGCATCCTGGATGCTGCTCATGATACTCCCAAGCTTCCTGGCTGTGGCTTTGTGATGTTTTTCAGGGCTTTTTGATGCATTTTCATGCGTTGGCTTTTCCTAAACACCTCTCTCCTTCCACCATGTCCTTTCCTGGCTCCCACCTACGAGCTGGCCGTGCAGATCATCTCCAGACCTGTCATCATCACACTGCGGCAGGAGAAGCTCACCCTGGCCAACGTCAGGCAGTACTGCTTGGTCTGCAGCTCAGTGGCCATTTCCCTTTTAGGCGGCTCTTGCAGAACAATCAAGCAGTAGAACCTTTTGTTCACCCTGCAGCACACAAATGCTACAAAAGCAGAAACAACCTGGGAATCTCTGGGTCTGCAAGACTGCACAGACACTCACCGACTGTGTTTGATGGCTCCCTCCCATCCTTGATTTCCTTCTCCCCTTCTCCTCGTCAGATGCCACTGCTGAGCCATGATCAAGCTGCCCAGTGTCGCAGAGCATCGTGCAGAGCCGTGCTGGCACCTCCTCCCCTTCCTCTCCTGCAGCTCGGCGTGCAACCTCACCGCTTCTCTGACAGACCTACTGATCCCACGCGTGCCATCGGGATGCTATAGCACAGGACGTAACCCAAAGCTCCTTCCCACCCTCCAAGAAAAAGCAAACAGGTTTCCTGCCTCCTCTGCTTGACTTCATGTGGTAGGCATGGAGAGCTGTTCAGCTCTGAGCAAGTTTTTTTCTGAAAAAGCGACCAGCTCTTTTCCATCCCTTGGCCCCTACAAACAGTTGTCCAGAGGATCTCGTCCAAGAATGCCTTGAACAGCCTGCAGCTGGCTCTCCTGAAGTTCAGGCTCCTGACTTTGCTTCATGCCAGGCCCGCATTCCTTGAGATCACAAACTCAAGGAGGGCATGGTCACTGCAGCCCTGACCGCCTCCTGTTGTAACCCCTGGTGTGCACCATGTCCAGCAATGCTTCCCTTCTGCTTGCTGTGCCCAATGCCTGCACCACAAAGTCATTCTCACTGCACTCCAGGAGTCTCTCAGATTGCAGATAAACATCATTGGAAAAAAAAAAAAAAAAATCACAGAATGGCAAGGGTTGGAAGGCTCCTCAAGGATCATGTAGGGCCACACATGCAGGGCCACCAACCTCCCCATTTAAGACTAGACCAGGCTGCCCAGGGCCCCATCCAATCTGGCCTTGAACACCTCCAGGGATGGAGGCATCCACAACCTCTCTAGGCAGCTCAACACTCTCTCTGTAAAGAACTTCCCCCTGACATCCAACCGAAAATCTTTCCTCCCTCAACTTAAAACCTTTTCCCCTTGTCCTGCAGTTATCTACCCTTTCAAAGAGTTCATTCCCCTCCTGTTTGTAGGAGCCAGAGCTGGAGGTTTGTCGAAGATGGGAGTCGTGCCGGTGCAGCTGTTCCAGCTGCAGCAGAAGTCAAAGGGAGCTTTCTGCATGACAGCAACACCAGTGTCTTGATTCACATGCTGCAAAGACAAGGATTAGCACGAGTTCCAGTACCTACAGTATCATCACGAATCACGGTAAGATTACAATGTGTCCTCATACAAACGCAGCCATTTCTCCCTGAGTCCAAAGGCTGTCCGGAAAGCATCTTTGAGGCCTCTCACATCAAACCACTGATGTTCGTGTGGGATCTGACTCATTAGGGTACAGGGGTTAGGAACCACAGGCTGTCTTTTGAGAACTGGTTCAGTCATTTTCTTACACCTTGCACCAGCCGATACGTGCCGTCTGCCTTCCGTGCCGACAGGATTGGGGTGTTATAAGGCCACAGACAAGGTTCCAGAAGACCAACCTTAACCAGTGTCTGTATTACAGCTTTTAGACCCACTCTCCCTTCTAAGGCTATGGGATATTGTTGCTGTTTCACAGCTTCACTCCCTCCTTGAACAGTTACTTGTAAGGGAAAATTGTGAGTCCACCCCGATTTCCTTCCCCTGCCCACACCTTTGGTTCTTTTCTTCTCATCACAGCTGTTAACACATTCATTGACACCCTGATATCTGATGGAATGTTGTTTCTGCACTGGCTAGCAGAAGGTGGGATTGGTCTGAAGTAGTACAGCACAGTGTGTTTTGTAATTTGCCCTTAGAAACAGTTTGAAAAAGTAGAAACACTTTATTAGTATCAGTAAAAATAAGTTATTTCTCTAACATATTTAAGAAATATGTTTAGTTCAATCATGTGATTAATTCTCACTTACAGAACTGTAGTAGTTACAAATAGTATGGGTATAGCATTAAGGACCAGAAAGCATGTTGTAAGGCCATTCTGTTTGGATAAGAGCAGCTCAGCAAAAGAAAAACAGACTCCAAAGAAGCCAGGGCCTCCACACAAGGCCGAATTGACTCACTCTGTGGGCAGGTTGGGATGCAACAGGCAGGCATCAAGAGACTCCCCTCCATCCTCCTTCCAAACTTATCTCTATTCAGGGATGAGCAGCTGTCCAGAAATAGTGGCCAAGTGTTGGTAAGCAGATGTCAGACGTTCAATAATCAGCAATATACCTGCTGAGCTACAACAACTGGTGTTCAGCCAGTCACACACACACACACACACAGAATGGCCCGGGTTGGAAGGGACCTCAAGGATCATGAATCTCCAACCCCCTGCCACAGGCAGGGCCACCAACCTCTGTACCACTGTACAGATGCACATTGCTGGACAGAAACAGCAGTGTGGGAAAAAAATTGTGTACTGTGGATGGAAAGGGTGAATCAGAGTGGTTTAACAGCTCACATTATGAATGTATTTTCATCTTCACATTACCCATACAATGTCTGAGAAGAAGCTGTGTGTCAGATTATTTTGTAGCCAAAACTTACTCTGATAGTTGAAAAGATGTGGCAAGAGAATGAGATCAAAAGGGGAGGCAAGAGGAGCAAAGGCAGCAGCCAGATGCTGGAAAAAACAGCCAAGAAGACTGAAACAAAGCAGACATCATCTCTGCAGAGCGACTGTTGCCAAAGATCAAGCTGTGGCACATAGCTAATAACATCTCAGGTCAGAAGGCTGCAGACCTTCTAACGATGGCTCTCTCTGTCTCTCAGCTTCCTGCATTTGGGCCTTATGCTCCCTTTCTTTCACCAGCCCTCACGTTCAGTGCCTAGCTGATGGCAGTCCTGCTCAGCCTCAGAGAAAGCTGACCCCAGCCAGCATTTCTCTGCTTTGTTTCCTGCGTCAGCAATAACTCTGAGTAACTAATGCATTCAGGAAAATCAGGGTCTGTTCATGGACCATTTGCAAACATAAGGAGATGCAAAAACCCAATGGATAACTGACCTGTTATGAATTATTATCCCCACCTCCTCTGTTTGCAGCTCAGTGACTGTGGGCAGCCAGTCGAGCCAATGCACACCCCAGAAACGTCAGACAAGTCACTGCTGACCTCGTTCTTCCTGTGACCTTACAGCACTGGCCTGCAGAATGAATGTGTGCCTGCAGGTATCTCTCTTGGCATAACTTCAAGAGCAGCTCAGTAAGTAGTTCACAGCTTCACACCCATCTGCTGTTAGATCTACGAGGGAGCTGTTAATGTTAGAGCTAGAACATTGCCAAGCTGCAACAAAAGCTGCATGGCAGAAGTGCGTATGGGACCTTTTTCATGGTCTGATAGAAATCACTGCAGTTGTTTTCCCTTCCCATTTGCTCAAGTAATGTCACAGTACTTCTGGTGCCACCAGAGCCAGAAGCACTACTGAGGAAGAAGGTCCACTGCTCAACTGTACTATTAGGCACAGCTCCCAGAAGCTTACAAACTAAGGTTCTATCTCCATAGCATACTGGGAAAAAGACAGATTTTTGTGCACACCCTTGAGCTTTCCATTTCAAAAGCAGTGGGAAAGACAGAGCCTCAGTTAGCACAGAGTTAACCTGGGCTTAAAGGCAAGGTTAATTTAAAGGGGGTTTCTGCCCTGTAGTATGACTGTATTGCTCCCTCTCAGTTTAAAGCCTGGTAGCCATCCAGAAGTACACTGCATTGACAGAATATTTGATAAGAAAAACTAAAAACAAAAAAGAAAAAAGAAGGGGAAGATACAAGAATGAATGTGGTTTATGGGTCAATTTATGCGGTATCATGAGGGCTGATGCACCAAAATCTGTGTTTGGACATCTCTCCACATTCCTGTTCCATTGGTGCCACAGAAGAAATGCTCCCGAGGGATTTGGCATAACAACGTATGATCTTCCATGTCAGTGCAGGAAGGTCTTTTCATTCTGTGGGAGCAAAGAGAAAGAAAGGCTATGAGAAGAATAACATCTCTACTATGCTGGAATCCTTGTTCCCAGTTTGACCAAACACTGAGTCATTATGAAAAGAATAAAATGTGACAGAAATTCTACATTTGTCCCTGCATTCAGACTTTGAAAGTCATCTAAATGCTCATGCTTTGCTTGACGGAGTAATTTCCTTGATAGAGCACTGACTCTCAGCCCCAAGATTAAGAGGTGTTTTCTAAACAGTTTCTTATTTTTCCCACTGGGCCCATTGCTCTAACTTAAAATACATCCTCAAAGCACTTTTCCCTCTTATGGATGTTTCCAGCCAGCTTCCCAGTCTATGGAATTTAGGGATTTGATCCGATTTGAACCTTTACGTAAACCTTTTGAGACTTGCCCATCACTGCTTCCATTGCTGTTTTTGAAAAATAACCTCAAGGCTATGTAATTAATCATTCATTGTTTTAATCTCCAAACCCAGGTAGATTAATGCCTACGCTGACCACAGCAGGAAACGCATACAGATACAATACTAAAACAAACAAACAAAAAAAAAAAACCCAACAAAAAACAGCAAGCAGAGGAGAGGGACAGAAAAAACAGAGATGAACAGTTTCTTTAGTTACAGCTATGAAATTTAACTTCAGCAGAAACTCAAAGGCTCACAGTCTCTGCACGAAGGCTGAAGGACCATCATCCCATCTGGCTATGTCAGTAAGTTTTCCTGCAGCAGAAGGTCTGAGAACAAGGAAGGGAAAGTGACGCTGTGGACACATCAGGGATAAAGCAAAGAAGGACAAGAGAATGGAAAAACTGCCCTTGGTAGGGGCAGCTGGAATAGTGGGGATGTCCCTGCAGGCTGTGTCCCACTCTGTCCTTTGGGAGCTGGCGCTTCTTGGGTCTCATCTTCTTTCCTTTGCTGGTGGAGAAGAAACAAAGGCCTGCTGTGGAGCCACAAGGCAGGAGAGATGCAGGAGAGAAGAGGAGGAGAGAAAAAAGGAAAAGCAGCTTGGCTGCAGAAACCCTTCACCTGTCAGCAGGGCTGTGGACCCAGCTGGTTTGGGCTGGGTGATGGCCCTGTGAGCAGGGCTGGGTCTTTGTGCTTTCTGTCTTTTGGCCTGCTGCTCTCTGGCTGCAGAGCATGGGCACAATGGAAGGAGGCTGAGAGGCAGCATCTCCACCTCTGAGTGAGAAACAGAGCCTGATGGAGGCTCTACTGGAGGGAGAAAGCAAAGCCATGAGCCCTGCCCCATGTCACAGGCATACTATTATCCTCCCGGGTAGCAAAGCAAGAGCCACAGATTGGAGCAGAGCTGCTGGCAAGAAACACAGCTTGTCATATCAAGACTGCTAAGAGAGGTAAAGGTGTGACTGCCTCCTCCAGCTGCTACAGCCTGAGACCACTCCTGAGCAGCCACTGGCTGGCAGCCCAAAGTCTGCAGACCCAGGATCTGTGCTCAGGCTGGAGGACACTGCTGCCACTCTCCCGTTTGCAGACTCAACCAGAAATGAAACTCCCTAGCCAGATAACCTTGCTGGAATAAACAGTCTCACACACTTACATCCCCCCATCAGTAACTGTGACTGACCAGGCAGCTTCCCATTACGGCCTTGCTTATCATTTGCTGGTCAGGTCTGTATCTCTCTATGCTCCTGCTTATGTCTTCCTCACTTTCCTATTTTCCCTTTGACCAAATATCCTTAAGGGAGCAGATTCTCTCCTTCCATACACCCTTACAAAGGCCTTTAGAAACATTCAAGAATGACCAGTGACACATCCTGCTTCACATTCAGTTATGCTTGGCTGCATCTTTCCAATGGCTTCTTGACTCAGTGACTTCACTTGACCTACAAGTCAGCACTGTGCAAACTTACATCACTTCTGAACACAGCACTGTTCCCTGCTTCACCTCTAAGGCTGGATGTGGCTCTGGGCAGCCTGGTCTGCTGGCTGGCAACCCTGCACATAGCAGGGGGTTGAAACTACATGATCACTGTGGTCCTTTTCAACCCAGGCCATTCTAGGATCCTATGATTCTATGATTCTAAGGCCTACAAAGCTAGTTCTGGAAAACACTGTTTGCAACAACACAAAGAAGGACTACAAAAAAAAAAAAAAAAAAAAGGCAGATGAGGTATGCAACCCCTTGACAGAACTTCACTTCTTAATCCCTTCTCCTTATCCCACCTTTACAAATGCATTCAGGATACCAAAAACACTCTAAGTAACCTTTTGTTGTTCTTGGACCTGCAGGTAAACAGATGTCACACCATGGTGCAGCATTACAGCTCAGTCCTGGGTGGTCCCTGTTAGTGGCTGGTCAGAATGCTGCTGAGGTTCAGTGAGACAGGATTTGGATTCCAGTGTGTCCCAAAGGAGAAGCAGTTCCCACCACCACCAATAAGCAACATCTTCTCATCTGGCAGAAGAACACTGCTATGATTAGGTAGCATTAAAGGCCACTCCAGATGTCCCTGAAAGAGAAGAGGAATTTAAAGACCTTAGGATGAAACAAAGTGCTGAAGACACAGAATTGCGGCTTGTCCAAATGACTCAAGAATCAAAACCTTCGTGTGAGACTTCTTTTTTCCCCCCACCAGGAAGCAAAGGGAAGAGGATTCACTTCATCAGTCAGGGCATTTGGTAAATGCAGTTTCAATCATTACTTCCATGAGGTGCTCCTCCAGGATACACCATTCACTGAACAACTTGCAGGTCAGTGACCAAGAATGAGAAAAAGTCTTTGAACTCATCAGGCTCTTAGAATTACTGGACAAGAAAACCACCAGCAGCAGTCAGTACGGATTCACCAAGGGGAATTCATGCTTGACCAACCTGATGGCTTTCTGCATGGTACATTCAGGGGAGACCAGTAGATACTGTTTACCTGGACTTCAGTAAGGCCTTCAGCACTGTGCCCACAAGATCTACTTGATGATCAGATGAGCAGATAGCGAGGTGGGCTGGGAAATGGCCACGTGGCCAAGCCCAGGGAGTGGTGATCCAGAGCATAAAGCCCACTTGGAGGGGTCACAGCTGGGACATCTCCATCACTTGTCTGCGTGATGGACAGCAAGTCTGCAGCTGACACAAAGCTGGGAGCAGTGGCACATACACCACTGCCATGCTGGCATCCACAGGGACTGTGACAGGCTGCAGAAACGGGCTGACAGAAACCTCCCAGAGTTCAGGAGAAATGCAAAGTCCTGAGCAGCCCCAGGCACCAGGACCTGCTGGGACCACCCATCTGGAAAGCAGCAGTGCAGAACAGGACCTAGGACTCCTGGTGGACACCAAAGCAGTAACACTAGCAGTAATACCAACTACACAGAAAGTCACTGACATTTCCAGTCTTTCAAAACTTGGGACCAATCCACACTGGGTACTATACACCTACTAGGACAAGACTTGTGCACAGCACTGGCAAGGAACTGCAGCCTGGTTCAAGGAAAGAAATCGTAAACAAAGGCAGCTCCCAATCAATCTGCTTCTACTCACTTGGACACTTTTTTAAAGCTGTATTATTTTAGATAAAACTTCATTACTGCACTCACTGCTATCAAACGTCAGTAGCCTCTTTTATCTAAAGGATACTAATTCCCTTCTAACGTCTGCTGTAGAGAATAAGAAAACACTAAACTACATGTAAGCATGCTTTATGCTTCCTATTTTCAGGAAGATGCTGAAATGTCAGCCAGATGCACACACACTGCTTATACATTATAATCTATATGTATATATACATAGAGTAGTCACAAATTCCAGTTTCATCTGTACGTGTGGATCCTATCCTTGGTATCTCAGGAAATTTGTTACATCATGCAAACAAGGAAACGTTCATGACTGCTTTTCCATTCCATTTCTGGGAATGACCTTGAAGCTACCACCTTCTTCCACACAATCCTGCTTACCCTGAAAGAACAATTCCAGTTCTCACCGCATTAATTGTGTAGTCCAAGCACAGAGCAGCCATTAAGTCAGTGACAGCGATGCCTGGCACACACAGCCAGTGAAAGCACACTCCACCAACAAGCACAAGTTCTCCATCATGCACATGTGCAGTGTGCCAACACCTGCCAGTTTAACATCCCATTGTACTCCATCAGGAAGGAGAGAGAGCTGGAGGCACGCCTGGAATTCACTGCTCAATGCCTTCTGCTTACCTTGGGCTGAGAGGAGGCTGTGCCTCTACAGTCTGCCACCGAAAGCCATGTTCAGTCTCCCCCAGAAGGAAAAGGAATTGAAGGGCTGCTCAGCTGCTCCCACACCTCCAGCAATCAGCTCTCCTCCTTTCCAACTGCAGCACTGTGAGAGTGGCGGCCTGCTGGTACCGGACCTCAGCAGGAATCTGTGACAGCAGAAGTCCAAGCCTGAAGTGTGCCTCTATTCCTACTGCATTTCTGTGCTTGTGGTATCACATCCCTTCCCTTCACGGCAGAGGATGGGAAAAGCTGGGGAGGAGAACAGACCAAAGAAGTGTGATAGGGAGGGAACAACAAAAAAGCCTTGCACCTGTACACAGGGCTGATTCCTCTAAGAATGGCTGCACAGAAGTGTTTCCATCTACAGGATTTTCAGTATTTTTCTGGCTCTAAGAATATTCCATGTTGCTCAGTCTTTACAGGGTTGTAGTTCTGCACATACATATTAGAGGCAACCTTTTCCCTCTTGCATGCTCCTCTCACCTGAAAACCACAAGTTTACAACAACCTGGGTCACAAAGCTCTGATCAGGGACTCAGAGCACGAAGCAAGAGAGGAAACTGAGCTGCAGGACAAATGGGCAGAAAGAAAACCCTCAGGGCAAGCTCTGCTGAAAGAGTATCATGGGAACTGTAGGAAAAATCTCAGGGACCACACTGTCCATCCTTCTCTCCTAAGGCAAACGGAATTACATCCACTAGCATCTGACAAAAGTCATCCAGCAGTTTGTCAGTGCAGGCTTTCAGAAGCATTTCTTGCAGCACTTCACTATCTTCACAATTAAAAGCTTTTCTCGGTGTCAAGCTAAAGCTGTCCTTTCTATAGACTATCCAAAATAAATACAGAGAATAATTTGCCCTCTGCTGCTCCACTTTACATATTTGACAAGTAGTACTGCCTGGAATCTTCTACCAACTCAGCAGCTCAAAGTTCTTCAGTCTTCCCTGTAAATCCCAGTAAATCTGAACACACAGCTGAGGTCTTCCACAACAGCATCGCATTACTTACACGTTGAGCTTGTCATTTCCTGTTATCATCAACCTCTCACCCTGTGCTACTCACTATATTCAAACTCAGCTAATCTTTAAAGATCTAGATGAAACACATTAGGTTAATACAGTAAACCACAGGTCTCCAGTCACTAATATCCACGGACCATTACGAAATTCCAAGCACGGCTTCAGAGAGGGCCAGCCTGGACCTGGCAGATTGTAAGAGGAAAGGAATCAGGAACATTGGGATCCAGGACACTTGGAGTTATGGGGCCCATAGGACTACACAAAACTTGTTAAGGAATTCTGAAGGCAAAGGGGATTGCAGAGGAACAAAGATGAATAACAGACAGAAATAAAATTACAGGGGGGCTAATCACATACAAACAGTCACTGTTCAGTGCAATTGCCCTATTGAGCCTGAGGCTAATCACTACAGGCTGTCTTACCTTTGATTAAATACTTTCTTAACTATCTTTGCCAAAACACCCAATACACATTAATAGGAGAGATACTGGGACTGTGTGTCTGCTACTACAGAGACACGCATTAGGAAACATGAGGCAGCAGAGTCACTGCTGTGGTGAAGGACTCCAGGTTCTCTGGTGCCAGGGAGAGCAATTTCATGGCTCTCAAAGGCTCTGCATCTAGAGTGCCAGCTATTACTGCTCTTCGCAGAGACCAGTGGGAGCCTGGTCCTGCAGTGTGAGCCTCACCCAGCAACTGGAACCAGGAAGGTGTCCAGCTTCAGTCACTGGGACAAGGGCATTGGTAACAGCAGCTGTGCAGGTCCTAGATGCAACTACGTGGGCAACTTAGGCAACTGAAGCCAGTCAGGGTCTCAACACCAGCTGCTGCAGTAGATGCCCAGATGCCAGTTGCTGGAAAGGGGACCACTGTGTTTATCTTCCTTGAACCTCGTATGTGTGGGATGTGCAGCCCTCATTTGCTAGAAAACTTGCAGCTAGCCCACTCAGCTGGTCTAACCAGCCTCCTACCTCCAGCACGTGGTCCAGGCCCTTACACAGACACAGCTATTATTATGACACACTGGTATTCACAGGATCCATGAGTGCAAGGTGCCTGTGAAATCAGTGTGTGCAGATCTGGCTGCTAGCAAACCTCAAGCCAGACTAGCTGGCCAGCAGCAGACTCGGAGCAGGCAAGAGGGCTCACCATCTGGTCAGGGGTACCAGCTGTACACAGGGAATATCCTGAGACATGAGGGAACCACAGATCTGCATGTGCCTGTCAGTCTACAGGGTGAGGGCATGTATGCATTGATCAGTGAACTCGAATTCTTGTCAGACAAAGATGAGGAAGAGAAGTGGGCTACCTACATCTTATGGGAGTCCTGGAATGCTCAGTGGGTGTTACTGAAAGCATTACCTTATTGGCAGCAGTCGGTGCAGATGGCCATACCAGTGCATTCTACACGTGCTCATGTTCCTGTGCATGTCTCTGGGATGTGTGCTCACCTCCATTACTGGTTGAGCCTGCAAACAGGAAAAGAAACTGCCATGTCTGTTGTCCTGGACACATACATCCCGGGTCCTGAGGCACACAGGACAGGGCCCAGGTCCCAGAGCTGCTGGAGGCGCTCACTGCTTTTAACAGCTATGAACAAGTTCCTCCATGCAGCCTGGAGTCAGTAACAACCTATTTCTGTTTGAAAGATGGTACGACTAAAGACAATCAACTTTCTCTGCATTTTCTTGGTGTTTCGTTGCTCACAGCAATAACTTCTAGACACATTACTTCCACGCACATCGGGGATGCCCAGAACAATCAGGCTATGATAACTGATAAAAACCATGAAGGCGTATCTAACGTATCAGCTGGCTGTGCTGCCAGAGACCACAACAGGCTGGAAAAATGGGAAGAGTTGAGGTTCATCAAGCTGAGCAATGGGACATAAGTCCTGAGCATAAGGAGAAACCATTCCAGGCATCAGAGCCAGGTTGGAAAAAGACTTTGAAGATCACCAACTCCAACACATGCAGTGCTGTGGCTACTTCTGCATTCTTCAGCACAAGGAAACCAGGGAATTGATGCAGCGAGTCCAGTAAAGCACCACAAAAAGAATTACGGGACAGCAACCTCACAAGGAGAACATTCAGGGGGAAATCTTACCAATATGCATACATGTCCAATGGGAGACATGAAGGAGCATGAAGATAGAACGTTCTCAGGTGCATCCAAGACAGAGCAGGAGAAAATGGCCACAAACCGAAATAAAATCATTGGAAAAACCACCTACACATTACAAAACTCCCACAGTCTATTAGGAGGGTGGTCAGCCACTGGAACAGGTTGCCCAAAGAGGCTGCCGAGTCCCCATCCTTGGATGTCATCATAACCCAAGCACACAATGAGCTGAGCAACCTGTTCCAGTGGCTTGAAGGGGGTTGGACTGGATGACCTCCAGATGCCCTCCCTTACAGCTGTTCTCTGAAGATGTCAGCCACAAAATAGGAAAGCGTTTAGAAGTCACCTCAACACTGAACAGTGTGCAGTACAACAGTACTGCCTGCCACCTGCTGAAATGCACTGCTGTGGTTCAGCTGAGCTTCCCAGACAGCAGCAATTTCTATCCCCAGGGTCTCCCTCAGTTCCCACTGGAGCGCAGGGAATTTCTGGGATGTGCAGGAAATACCAATCCCCAAGCACTGCTGCACAGCAGAGCGGCCTCCAGACACAAACAGGTCCTTCTCTCCTACAGGAAAACACAGCCGGGTGGAAAGGGTAGAATTTGGGACATTGCAAAAGTGTCTGCCTGCAGGTAAGGAGAGCTGATCCAAGATATCTGCTCACATAGCTTTATAAGAAAGGGTCCTGCAACTTGAGGAACATTTCTATTTCCAAACCTCAGCAATGAATGCAATGACCTGTTTCACAGATACGAGCAGTAGTCTTGGAAAACAAAAACAAAAAGACCAGACACAAGGCACATGGGTTAGAAGACTGAAAATATTTTCCCTTAGATGATGTATTCCTTAGGCTTGTGCTCATGAGAAGACTCCCATCACCCACTTGTTTATCATGCACTGACTGACTGCTCAAAGCCTGAATGTTATTCACAAACCAAAGTCACAAAGCCAAAAGGAAAAGGAAAGCTTTATTTCTTGAGAATATACTGAATGGCATTAAGAAATGAAAATTTGGGCAACTGAAATAATAAAACTAGAAAACTCTCAAGAACACAAAGCATAGCAACATAACAACACAGATTTAACCAAAACAATAACAGAGGTGAAGCTTCATAAAACTAGAAGGTATATTTCTCCCCACAAAAGGGGAAACCAAGGATAATTTGAAGGAGTAGGAGTTAACCTGAAGAGGTCTCAGAAAGGAGGTCTAAAAGGTCAAAGAGCACTCTGGGCAGAGGCCAAGGATGTGAGCCGCATCCTCATCATGGACTGTGCAAGTCACAGAATGTTGGTTTTTCTACAAAGCAGAAACGATGCAGTGCAGTCTAACCAAGTTTAAAAAAATAGTTTATTATACATAAATTGTTATTCCTCCATTTAGCATTTACTTTTTTATAGAAAACTTAGTCTGGAAAGTTGAACTGTAAGTTACAGCATTATGGCCTCAAATGAACACTGCCTCACAAACTCAAAGTATGCTACAGACTAAACTAAAGACTGCTTTGTAATTCCTGCGCTGTTCCCCTGCAACAACTCCTAGTGAAGAATCAGACAGCTTAAGGACAGCTTTCACCTCCTCAATTTCACTGCCAATCTCACCAACCACTTGCTATTAACTCCAAGCTTCTGCCCCCTGCAGTGAGTGTCTTTTACCAGGTAAGCCTGCAGCGTGTCATTGCCCAGCTTGATTCTAGACCTCACAGCTAAGGAATAGTTACTAACTGCTACTAGAAGTACAGCATTTTTCCTGAGGCACTTCTGCAACAAGAGCTAGGTGTCCTGCTCCATAATGCTCCCAAACTGAAACATTATCCTACGGAGAGGAAGTTCCAACTCTTCTTTCTGCTGAGATGAAGCATGAAAACGTGAGTCACAAATGAGCTCAAAGAATTACTCTTCCAGAACAGATTGCATCCCAGGTTTCAGTCCTGCTTACCACTGGACATAACGTGGCCTATGAAATAAGGAATTATCAAACTTCAAGAAGTAAGAGTTTCAAAAAGGGTGCTGTTCAATTTCTTTTCTCCATTAGAGATCACCCATGAGGTGCATTAGGTAACAGCAAGCAGAGCAACAGATCAGATCACCTCATTCTACATCCCATTTCCAGCAGGAGTCAAAAGCGGGTATTTAAGGCACTCAGATGCTTGGCCTTTCAATTTAGAAACCCCGAAGAGATTTTCCTTCTCTGAATTTACCCACTCTGCTTCTTCAGTTCAGCTTAACTTTCAGCAGATAGCAAACTGCAGCAAGCAGCTTCAGAGAATAACTGCAGTACTTGATGAGAAAGGTTTGGAGTTGGACTGAAATCCGCCTCACAATTCCAGCTGGTGCTTCTGTCTTCCTGTCTGTCTGTCCTTCAGGCCACCCTGTTTCAACAGTTTCTTTGCTCACAGTCTGCCCCCTCAACTCTCCTCCAGTCAGAAGAATCCCAGCCTGGCTGCATCGCTTCTTGTGCTGGAGTCTCTCTACCCAACAGCCATTTTTCTGGGAACCTCAGCCACAGCACTGCCAAAGCTGCATTTGATGGGGATCTTCGTCCTCCTGCCACCAGGGCTGGGCTGTCTGAGAGACACGGCACAGTATGCTGCAGTCGCTCATCTCTAGAGACAGGAGATACCACAGGTCACACTGCTCTTTCTCCTGAGACGTTCCAACCTTCACATCTCTCTGCCTGCCAGTGTAACTGCACTGTGACATCACTCACTGATAGACATTTCACTGCCAGCACAAACACATCTCCCTTACCCCTGCCATCAGTACCCACTTGAAACACTCCCCCATCTTTATCAGCATTTCCTCTTTCACACATCTGCTGTGCCAGGAGCCTGCAGACTCCACAAGAGCAGGAGAACCCTGCAGACAACAGCGATGTCCATTCTCCTCCCCAAAGCCTCCAGTGCTCAGCATCACACTGGTTTTGTAAGAGCGGAGTGCTGACCATCACGTCTCAAGCCAAGAGCTTCAGACTGAGCTGCAGTGCCAACGCACTGACACTGCCAGCCAGCCTGATGGGGCCACGATGAGGAGGAACTGCAAGCCAACCAGGACCACAACAACCTGAATTTCAAGCAAACAAGAACCAACACTTACACTTTGTAGCTCTAAAATAAAACTAACAATTGCAAAGGAACCTGATGCAGCCATCTGACAATCTGACATGTCCTGGAAATCAATCTGCAGCACTTTCAACTACCCCACACCGACTTCCAGCTTCTGCTTGCCGCTCCCTAAAGGAAGCAAGCAGCCAAAAGCAGGAATTTGTCGGGCTGGCTTCATCTGGCAATGAGCAGTCCTCAGTGAATGAGAATGGAAAAAGCCAACTGGATATCACCATCTCATCTGTTCCCTCCAGGGTTTTACTGTCTCCTCAAATCTATCAGAGGAGCCCGTGTGAGATAAAAGAATACTACAAAAACCAGTCAGCATGTACCTGTCACGTTGGATAAGAATGGAGTCCAGGAGGGTTCCACCCCTTTGATGCAGTCAAGGCAAAGTAAGGAGAACACTGCAGATGCCATTCCTGTATCAAGACAAAAAGAAGAGACAAAAACAAGCACGTGCTCTCAAAATCTCAGACCAAAAGCTACTAACGAATGGCCAGAGCAAACAAGGCACAAATGAAGCTGGCTTCACAGTATTTCCAGCAATGGCCAAAATCAGAAGCCTAAAACTGCATCTGAGAAAGAACAAGGTTGTACAATCTCTCCTAACCCTCAAAACTATACAGCCCAGGGACTCCCTGCTCCATCAAATAACTCTGGGTGGTTTTCTCATTCATGAGCCATCCAGCTGCTCTTTGAACTCACACACACATTCTATACAACGAGTTCCACAGCTGTATTGTAAGTTGCATGATGAATGCTCTTCTTCAGAAGCAGCTTCCCTTTTTGCTTCCAGGTGTGAGCACAAAAAGGGCTGAAGGCTGTATACCAGAGGGATGAAGATTCCCCAGAGGCCACGAAATATGACTGACCCTAAAGAAATCAGAAGTGTTCAAAGATACAGCCTGGCCTCTGCTGTCTGACCATACCTACACATGATTTCCAGTCTCACTGTGCAATCACTCAGAGGCAAACAGCACAAGCAGAGGCCTGCACAAGGCGTCAGCAGCAATACTAGAGGTCACCCTGGCTTTTGTGGACATCGAGGAACTGAGTGTGTTCACTACCAGGGGACTGAATGGATTCACCCCACTGTACGACAAGGCGGCATGAACAAGAAATTTAAAGTGCAAAGAAATAACAGCATCAACATCACCAGCCCAAATTTCATCTTAGACGAAGATGAAACTTTTGCAAAATGGCATAAAACGTAAATACTGGAAATGTAAGAGTCTGCTATTTGTCTCTAGGAAAATTGTTCTAGAGATCAGTCACCCTCAGCAGTAAGCACGTACCTGGTGTTTCCAATCTAATTCCATTCAGCTTGTTTCCAGCACGACCCAGACCTTACCCTGTCTTTGTCTGAAAGGCCAATCACTGAGCTCCCTGCTATCAGTTACTCCTATGCAGATCTCCCAGCATGGACTCCTCACCTTCCTCTGTAACAAAATGATACCAAGTCTGCTTTCCCACTTTAAGAGACATTTCCTTCCTCTGCAATACTTGCTATAAACACTGCTACACCACTGTGCTCATCTGCCAGAATTTCAGTCAACGATTTTGTTCACGATGCCTGGTGGCAAAGCAAACACAACCACATTCAACTGTTCTCATACTGCAGGCTGTTACACCTCTAGAATTAGAAACAGAAAACCACAAGGTAGAACGAGAAACATCCAGTAGTTATCTCACACAACACTTAGCTCAAAGTCACTCACTGTCCCTGCTTTATCTTCAATCCTACACTTCTGACACTTGCAAATTTGCCAGCAGTTAACATAGAAAATGGCACAGAAAACAGTCACAGCTAAAACTCAGTCATTATTAGAGGAATAGCCACATTAAAAAAAAAAAAAAAAAAAAAAAAAAAAAAAACAGAATAAAATATCTGTTGAATAGAGCAAGTAAACCTTGTTCAACAACGACAAAACATTAACAGCACAGGGAAATGCAAGAGCAGCATACACTCCCTCCAGAAATGCTCCATGCAGGTCAGGAACCTCACACCAGGCATACTTTCCAAGTATTCCAGTAACCCTCAATGCATTTCTGCACTGAAAGAATTGCAACTGGAGCACTTGCAAATTTTCAGGGTCAGCAATAGCCTTTACAACAGCAGCTACTCTGCAATGCTGAGATTGTCTCCCTAAGGTATCTCTCACTGAGCAAGGAACACAAATCTTCTCTTACACACAAGAGTCTTCTTTCAGTGCTGACAAGGATTACCTCATATTCACCAAAAGGCTCCAGAGCCTGCACTCTGTGCTGCTCATCTTCTGGAACACAGCAGGTGAAACTCACTCACATCCATGACGCTGCACTCAGTCTGGCCCTAAAACAGAAATCCCTCAAGATGATTCCTTCTGGAAGAAAAGACTCACTTCCCACAACAAAACAAAGACCCTCAGTGAGGCATCTGCATGGGGGGTCTTTAAAACTGCCTAGCTGGAAAGAAGCAGCAGCTCAAAGTCTGATGAGATGCCTTGCCTAAAAATTTCTACAGATATCTAACATGAAAAGCCTCAGAGGAACCCATACGTTGCCTTATCCCACACCAGCAAACAGGCTGCTTGTTGGCCAGGGACCTTCAGATGACTAGCCACATTACCAGGGCAGGCAGCAGCTCTGCCTTGGCCCTTTTTGCTTCAACCCAGCTGGCCCAGCTGACGACTTCTAAAATTACCTACAGTTACACCTTCTCCAGGTGTTTCAGTTTCCCATGGCTCTTAGGGCTGCAGGTACTCACTTGTTCAAAAAACTCTTCTGCTGTGCTTCACAATCAGGCTATTGAGACAAAGAACAAAGCGCAGAGTCCAGCTGACTGAAATGCTGTTGCGTGACACGTCCAAAGGGGTCCACTGGGTGCATCTGCTCACAGAGCAGAAAGCATGCATGAGAGAAATGCTCTGCTGCCACTGAATCAAGGCTTCTGACCTGTCGGGAGACGTACATAAGGATAATTAAATACCTGTGGGACCACCTGTTATTATAGGACAAATGCAACTTAAAGCATGCTATTAAGGCATCCTGACAGATAACAAACAAAAGAGAGACCTGTACTGGGGATCTACAAAAGTCTCATCCATTCATAGAGTGTGGGATGAGAAGACCCCAAAATTTTAAAAACAAACAAACCAACCAACCCACAGTACTTCAGGTTCTTCTTCTTTTTATTCTTCTAACCTCCCTTTTAGGTTCACAGAATAGATGAGATTGGAGAAACCTCTGGACGCCATCTGCTCCAACCTCCTACACCAGCAGAACCACCCAGAGCTGCCTACCCAGGACCATGGCCAAGTGGAGTCATAGCACGGCCTGGGTTGCAAAGGACCTCACAGACAATCTGGTTCCAACCCCCTGCTGTGTGCAGGTCGCCAACCAGCAGCCCAGGCTGCCCAGAGCCACATCCAGCCTGGCCTTGGATGCCTGCAGGGATGGGGCATCCACAGCCTCCTTGGGCAACCTGTTCCAGTGCCTCACCACCCTCTGGCTGAAAAACTGCCTCCTCACATCCAACCTAAACCTGAACACCCCCTGTCTCAGTGTAAAGCCATTCCCCCTTGCCCTATCACTCTCCACCCCCACAAACAGCTCTGGAAGATCTGCAAGGAGGGAGATTCCACAGCCTGTCCAGGCAAGCTGTGACAGTGCCCATCACTCACACAGTCCAGAAGCGTTTGCAGATGTTCAGACAGAAGCTCCTGTGTTCCAGCTGTGCACACTGCCTCCTGCTTTGATCTGGTGGGAATCAACTGCTCCCTCATACCTACAATGCAAGGAGCTGTTTGGAACTTGCACAGAATCCACGAGGCTTTAGTTTTAAGACACAAGGCTCCCACGACTTACAATGAAGCCTCTGCTTCTCATTTCACAGCCCAGCTAACAAAGGACAGCTCACCTGACCTGCTGTTTGCCATGGAGGTGAGCACCACCTCTGCTACGGAAAGGGTGGGGACTTGTTGACTTCAGCCACAAGCGAGTAACGTTCGATCTCTGTCTGCCACGGGAGTCGCAACTCAGCGAAGCCGACCTTAACCAGTCGGGGCCGAGTGCCAAATAACCTCAGCAGGAAACCAGGCAAAATGGCGTTTATTGCTACGTGGTGGGCGTTTAAATACACAGCCCCTACATACGTGTAGAGCGCATCTACCTATCAGTGGACAATACTTGGCAAGCACAGAATAGAGCATAGGGAGCCTGACCCCGTCACATCCCGTCTCCTCGCTGCGCCTACTACATCTCCCCCTCCCTATGCTCACATTTCCCGTCACAACGCGAACGCAAACCCTATAGTTGGTCCTTAACCCGATGATACTGTATGTGCTGATCCATAAGCTGATACATCACTCTCAATAAGCAATTCTGAAAGCACATGAATACACACGGCGCTACCACTACAATGCAGATTAACACGAATAACACTAAAGCTATCACTCTAACAACCTTCGCGATCCATGTGCCGAACTCGCCGAACAAGCCTCTTAGCCAGTCTCCAAAGGGGTCGTCATCCACTCGGATCTTCTCTGTGTGGTCTCGCAAAGCCTTGAGCGCCTTGTGAATCGATACGCTGTGGTCGCTGAGATTGAAGCAACACATTCCTTCCAGATCTTCACACCCATGTCCCTGAGCTAGGAGCAAGAAGTCGATGGCTGCTCTGTTCTGTAGAACCGCATGACTGACGCTGTTCGAATCCTCTAACATGGCGTTCAGGATTAATGTTGATAATTGGCCTGCTTAGCCGACCAGCACGCTAGGCGTTCAATCTGCTTCAAAGCTTGAGCTGCTGCAACGCCAGGGGCAAGAACTGAGGCAAATATTCTAGCAGTAGTGCTCCATAATTCTACCTCGTCGTTGCAGTCCTCCGGAACGGGATTTGACCGTTTGACGCGATGACCTGTTATATCTGAACTGAATTGCATCCATGTAGTGAAATTAGGGGAAAGCATTGTCAGTTGTCCTAAGTAGCAAGGCCCTCCTAATGCGTTTCGCGGGACGCCTTGCCAAGCCCTGTCCCCACAAATTAAAAAGATCCCAGGGGGCAATGCCTTGGCTGTTTTGTTATTCCATAGGGCCTCCTTGGCACCTCTTTTGAAAGAAAACCCATACCCATAAAACTCCCATATTGCTGCACAGCTATATCCAAATTTGCTAGTGAGAGGGACCCCGCCTTTTGAAATGCAAGTTATATTGGATCCTCTAAAGGTCCGCGTTTCATTTTTAGTGTACCCACAGTAACCTGACCGGATGGAAAAGGCCTCTGTGTTTGCAGGACTGACCACTGTCCATGAGGTCTCATTATACGGTTTCAATCGAGGATCCGTTCCCGCCCATCGGGTGATTAAGGCCTGCAACTGTTTCTCTACCCCCTCTGATCCATCGAACACCCTGTCAAACAAATCACATACAATGAAGATACCTTCTTGCCAGCATATTGACCCAAAAGTAACGCAAGTACGCGTGCCATTATGTGACCCATTGCGTACCTTTTGCGACCCCAAGATATCTAGCTCCTGTGGATCCCATGGAAGGGACACATTCAAAGATCTTATCAGACATGCCGTCTGGCTGGCTAAATCAGCATCGTTACGGCAGACAGAATGGTTTGTAGTGTATTCCGCAAAAGCCTCTAACTTGTATTGTGGAATGCCTACTAAGCAAGTGCGAAAGGGTGAGGTTGCTGATTGCAAGCTAAGGCAAAAGTCTTTCTGACCAGTCTTATCTGCCCAGGCTACGCTGCAGAGACGCTCCCGGGCCGAGCGGGTGAGCGCGGGGCGGGCCCTCGTCACGGCCACAGACACGCAGGCAGTGCGGAGGCGAGTCCCGCCAGCCGGGGCCGCAGCACCAACAGAACGGGGCTCACCATATTGATGCCGGCCTTAGCGCGGACGCTCGCTCGGCATAGCGCACTGCAGCCCAGAACTCCTGGACTCAAGCGATCCGGCGGGCTCAGCCTCCCGAGTAGCTGAAACTACAGGCGTGCGCCACCGCGCCCCGCTGCATTCCCAAGCAACCCGACTCCGAGAAGCCTCGGGCCCAGCGCGCCGGGGGGCCGCTACCGTATTCAAAAGCTCAGGTAACTCCTTACCTCCCCCCCTGGGAGGCACACAACACCTACTAAAGAAATGCAAATGCTCCAATCACTCTTCCCTTTCTCTGAGGGAATCACACAAAGGGTTCAAATTTCACACTTAAGTTACAAGATACTTAAATCACAAAATGCAGAAAGGGTCTTCCTGAGGAGGTACACACGTAATCAAAGTTAATTCAAACGTCCCCGAGAGGTATACACATAAAAGCAAAGTTTCAGAATACGGAGCGGTCTTCCTGGAGAAGGATTCACGTTTACATTTTTAAAATATCGCTCCATGCAACTCCAGGAGGTACACACAAAGAAAGTTTCAGACTATATCTGGACTGGTGCCGAAACCTGATCCTCCGCCTCCTCTCTTATCTTTGCCCAATCCGTAACTTTACCCCTCTCCCCTCTTTTCCTTACGAGGACGACCCCGCCCCCTGTTACTGCATTTTACCAAAGAAGGATATAACGGCCGATTAAGATAAGGCGGGGGTGGTGCAGAGGGTCCAGGAGGGGTCGCTGCGACCGCTGAGTCACTCAGGGGGTCCATGATTTCTTCTCTGTTCTTCGTTCCGTCTTCTTCGGTCCTCGCCGCCATCTTGTCCCCCTCCGTCTGTCCATCCGACCTGCAAGACTCCATAGACCTGCTCCCCGAAGTCCATTCTCCACACCCGGCAGCTCCGATCTTGCCCTCCTCCTTGGCCGCCTTAAGGGCTCCCAATATCAGGCCCCAAGCTTTAAGTTCCGCAGCTTTCTGGCTGCTCATAGCATGCTGGCATAATGCCGAGGTGAGGGAGTCCCACCTGCTAGAGTCCAAAACTTGGCGGGGAGAGTCCAGCTCCCCCAGCTGCTCTAAAAGCGATAAAGCCGCTGCAATCTCCTTACGTGAAGGAGTATTTTTCCCACAATAGTCTTTACAGAACTGCAGAAGTACCTTAATGATATGGTCCATAGTTACACACGCGACCTGCTGCCACCTCACAGGCTCTTATCCGCGATGTGTCTTCCGTGAGCGACCTGCCACCACCTTACAGGCTCTTATCCGCTGCACGGGCACGCCGGGCGATTCACTCTGGCAGACAGATCACGTCGGGGTCACCACTTGTTGACTTCAGCCACAAGCGAGTAACGTTCGATCTCTGTCTGCCACGGGAGTCGCAACTCAGCGAAGCCGACCTTAACCAGTCGGGGCCGAGTGCCAAATAACCTCAGCAGGAAACCTGGCAAAATGGCGTTTATTGCTACGTGGTGGGCGTTTAAATACACAGCCCCTACATACGTGTAGAGCGCATCTACCTATCAGTGGACAATACTTGGCAAGCACAGAATAGAGCATAGGGAGCCTGACCCCGTCACATCCCGTCTCCTCGCTGCGCCTACTACAGGGACTTCACTGTCCAGTCCTGCTTCACCTACAGCTACGCTCAGCTTTGGCAGCTCTGATAAATCCAGCCATCTGTGATCCTTTCCACAAAAGGCGGTGGTGACTCCTGTGGGACAAAAACAACACAACTCACCGCAGTGGCTGTGCAGGACTGAGACCAAAGCCAGGAAAATCAGTACCACCAGCAGTCATTCACAAGACCAGGCCCAACTCAGTTTTTCTGTGAAATAAACAACAAAATCCCAAAACTAAATGAGCCATAATAGGGCAGCATCCAGAAGCATCAGGAAAAGACCCAATAAACTCAGAACTGAAATTCCATTATTCCTAGTACAAATTTCAACTACTGATTTCCAACAGTTATATTTACTATACGAACAAAACTTTGTCACCTTTACTTTAACAACATTCTTATAGCACTGCTCCCATTTACAGACATTTCAATTCAAGCTAAGAAAATGCCATTGCTTTGACAAAATAGTTTCTCTCACATCTACAAAATTGATGGTGATAGGACTAGGGGGAATGGTTTCAAGCTGCGCCAGGGAAGATTCAGGCTGGATATTAGGAAATACTACTTCTCTGAAAGAGTGGTCAAGCACTGGAATGGGCTGCCCAGGGAGGTGGTGGAGTCACCAACCCTGGAGGTGTTCAAGGAACATTTGGATTTTGTGTTGAGGGATATAGTTTAGCGAGAACCATGGGTGATAGGTGGATGGTTGGACTGGATGATCTTATAGGTCTTTTCCAACCTTAGTGATTCTGTGATTCTGTGATTAACAAATTTGTCTGTGGGTTTGGTTGGGGGGAGTGGGTTTGTGTATTTTGTGTTTTTTAATATCAGAAAAAAAAAAAGATTTCATTTCTGTAAAACGGCTTTGGATTCTGAACCACGAGAACTCCCTGCAAACACCAGCACCAGTTTTGCAGAGCACTGTTCTCACAAACAGGTCCCAGCTTTTGATCTGCAAGCATTATAAAGGCATGCTTCTTATGACTGTCATCACTCATAAGCTGCTTCACTCTCTTCTGCCAAAATCAGACTGTAAATAACTAGGCAGTAAAATAGCTCTATATGGCAGCTGCTCTGTTGCCTCTACGCCAGAGAAATCCAGCACCTGTCCCTGTCCTGAGATTTGTTGATCTGCACGCTTCTCAAAGGCAGCCATCACCAAGAAACCGAATGGCCTCCAGCAGCAGCCCATCCCAGTGTTTCCTCTTATCTCCTTCTAACATCTCAATCATCTCATCCCTTCTTCTGGACACAGAGAACAGGATATTCCCATCTCCTCTGACACCCACCTTTGATTTCAAGTGCTTGGAAGGTTATTGGTACGGACAGAATCCTTTTCCACAGGATGCTGTAGGTCGGTAAAATGTGGATAGATTCAAGAGGAAACCAAATGAGCTCTTCTACCTCCCCCCCTTCTCCCCCCTCCCCACCCAATGCTTTCCCCTTACCCTCCTCCTTCCCCCCCCCCCTCCCCCATCCTTTCCCCTCCCATCTTTTCCCCATTCCCCCCCCCCCCTCCTCCGTGTCCGTGACAAGGGGGCACAGCCCCGGGAAAAGGACAAACAGCCGCAGGGCTCGGAACGGTTTGCCGCGAGCCGGCCGGCCCCGGGCCGCGTGCGCTCCGGGAGAGGGGGAAGGGCAGAGAGCGAGCAGATAGTTGGAACCGAGAGAAAACACGGCGGCGGCGAGCCGAGGAGGAACGGCGATTCGCCGCACGAAGCCGATCCGGCAAAGCGAGAGACGCGAGAGCGTCCGGAATGCCGGTCAAAGCACGGCAGTGCGAGGGAAAGCGCGTGCTTTGCTCCGCGGCGAGCTGAGACGGCTGAGCCGGGCCGGAGGGAGAGAGGCAGCCGCTCGGGTCCTGTGCGGAGCTGCACCCCGCTGCCTCTGCCCGCCAGCTCCTCCGGGGGGGCCGCCCCTTCCCCATCCCCATCCCCCGCCGTCCCCCCTTCTCTCCTCCTCCCCCCGATTTTATCCCCTCCCCCCCACCCCCACCCGATCTGTCTAGGAAATGTCACACAAAAAAATAATTACTTTCATACTTAAGCTTTTCCAGCCTTCTCTCCTCTGTCCAGCTTTTATTTTAAACTACACGTCTGCACTTGATGCACTGTTTGCACACACAGAATTGCTCTCCGGCTCTCATTCTTGCACCTGCCACAGCTGGTTGTGTAACTGCTGTAAAAATGTGACCACGTGTTTAAAACAACTGGAATTCCTGCAAAGAAATGAAAAAATAGATGTAATGGGAACCGTGCTGTTGCATTATTGACTGTGGCTGTGTCTGTTCTGTGAAACAACTGTGCTATCTCAGGCACAAATAAGGCAAAACACAGGAAAAATGTATTTCTGCAGAGATTAATGCAGCTACAGAAAAAGGCAGCACGTGACATCTGAAAGTGGTTCATTTGTTCACATTTCACTCTTTCACTAACATTGCAAAATCCAGTGCTTTGTTTTTCAGCTGCCGACTGCTTAACCCTGCCAAACACAGAAATGATGTATCAGTCTTTAATGTAGAAGTTGGCTGGCAGTTATCCTGGTCAGCTTTTATCATTTTCACGTAGACTTCATGGGTTTCCTCATTGTTGCAGGTTAATCGTAGACTTGTCAGCAATCTGTGTCAGTGGCCATATGTTCAGTGTTTATGATTATAGATAATGATGAATGCCCATGATATCAGAGGTGACTGTTGGTGGTACGGCAGCAGAGGCTGAACATTCCTATAAATACTCCATTACATTTTGTTGTCATGCCAGCAGATGGCAGCATGTACTTATCTGTTGGTAAAATGTGTCAGTGTTTCAGAAACATGTCTAAAGACAGAACTAGCTATGCTGAGGATGAAGACACAGCTAGAAGGCCTATTTCTTCTTCCATAGTTTTGTGCTTGTTATGATATATCCTTCGTGAGACAAGTGCTCACAGCAGAGTTCTGGGAGTGTCTGTTTCTCCATTTTCTCTCCGTTTCCTAGTACCCAGAGCAGCTGTTTTCTCAAATCAGTACATTTGGACTACATGTTGTCTTCCATTTGACTACTATACACTGAACAATCAAGAATTAATCAA
The DNA here is from genome assembly GCA_037305975.1 of Chrysolophus pictus. NCBI lineage: Eukaryota > Metazoa > Chordata > Aves > Galliformes > Phasianidae > Chrysolophus > Chrysolophus pictus. The sequence continues at coordinate 3,919,816 of CM074614.1, forward strand.
GAGGAAATCAGCTTCTCCATGCTCGTGCATGATGTAAGATTTGAGCTGTCCTTTTCAAGACACCCACAGATGTCACTTACAGTCAGGATTCTGGTGCCGACCTGCTTAAACAGCAAAGCAAGGTGTGCTTAAATGCCTGCTTATCAATGCCTCTAATAGAATGCATTCCATTTCCATACATTTAAAGATGCACAAAAATATTCATGAAATTTTAATTGTTTGTATGTATTCACATCTATTTCATGGATTTATTACATATAATTATATATAATATATGTAATTAAATGTAATTTATATAATTAATGTATTTATAGTATATGCATATATGCATTAATTCTCTCCTCCTACTGACCAGGGATAACTGCATACTGGAAAATACTCACAGGTCTGCCAGCAGACTGCTGCTCACAAGGTCACATCCAACCCCGCAGTTCAGGTGGACAATGCAGTTGTGACAGCAGCGGTAGAGGAGCTGCTAAGGTGGAAACTCGACCAGCAGTCACATTTCAGCTTAGATCCATCTCTAGAAGAGAGACACCAGTGATACTATCAACACAGAACTGAATGCATGGCAGTCACTGCAATGGTCTGTGATGGCAGCTGAGCTCCAGGTGTGAAAGGTTTATCTATTCATTTCTTAATTAATTATTATTTGAATATTATTCACAGGCTTTGAATTGCAGATTTTGGTTTCAGCTGTTCAGAAGGTAAATGCTCCCAAACACTGAACCTACAAGCACAAACTGTGAGATGGCTTTGATCCCTCGTATGGGCTCTCTGTACATGGAAACAAACAAACAAAGGGCCCTGTAGGTAAACACAAACCTGCTTTTAGCACCATCCATCCCTGTGCCGAGTATCAGAGGGAATCTGCTCTGTGTCCCACGTGCAGAAAGGCATCTCTTGTAGGCATCTGGAGAACTAGATGCTCCAGGACATCCATCCATTCCTTTTTTCTGCAGTTCTTTTGGCTTAAAAATGGTCTTTTCAACACAACAGCTGGGTAACTTGTGTTGCTATTTCATTCATTTTGCCCTTCCTTTTGCTCTCCTTTTCGTGCTGAGTCAAAGTAAATTTCACTAATTAGCCTGAATGTGTATCTGTGTCAAATGGAGGTAGAATAGAGATCAGGAGGAGATGCAGAAGATGGCTGAATTCCCAGCAGAATTAACTTTCTGTTTCTAATGATCAGTGGGAAATTAGCTGGTACCACATCTGAGGAGCTGCCAATCTAGGTTTGTCCAGCTGGCTTAGCACAGGTGATACCAGCAAGCAAGCAATGAAATGAAAATACTCAGCATGAAGAACCTTTTGCAAAGAGTTGCCAGAGCATCTCAGATCAGTGCAGACTGTTGGGAAGTTTCTATCAGTGCTGTGCTATTTCATCAAGGATTAATGTAAGTATGCTGCCACCATTGCCCTCCATTGACTGAAGGTGCCTCCACACATTCTGGTTGCTGGCAGACACTCAAAGATGTGGAAGGTTTGATAGGTAAAAGAGCAGCTCCCTCCTTTTCCGTGACAGTTCTTTGTTGTTCCTTAAACATTCGTATGCAATGTGTTATACTTTTAGGTCAGTCCAGAGAAAGTCAAGAGGGTTTGTTTGTTTGTTTGTTTTTTCCCCATAACTAAATGTCTTAAAGAACCACAAATAGTTTGAAAACCATTCTTCCCAGAATACATCTTCCAGGTGCCAGGAACAGCATTTCTTATTTAACCTGGAGCTTGAAAGGATAGATAGGGGAAGCTCTACACTTTCTTATTTTTGAAATATATATATATATAGCTGAAAGGAATGGTGTAGTACGTAATGTAGCTATCAATATATCTGGGTGCTTTTTTTTTTTTTTTTGGTCATTTATTGATCTTTCTTGTATTTCAGATTGATCAAGCAATCCACCAGCTTTGCAGAATTATGCCTACTCCGCAAGCCAAAAATGCTCCAAACCCATCAGAAGACATCTGTAAATACCTTGGCACAGCCTTTCTCCAGATCAGCCCATTGAGGGCTGAAATAACTCATGATTCCAGCTGACAACGTGCTGCTTTCTAACAGACGTTTTGCAGGAAGTGTTCTTTCCTTTGTCATTTGGCACAAACCCTTTCCTGCAGAAATTTTGAAATAAATTTCACTGCCGGAAAGATGTGGAGATCATCAACACTGCGTTGCCTCTTTCTCCCAAAACATGCTGACATGACTAAAAGGTCACAGCACTTCTATGTATATTGCTTCATCAATACACTCACATTCACACTCAATGTAAAATGAAAGAAGTTTGTGTCATGGTTCTCGAGAGTGGAGAATTCTGTACTTAGCTGCTAAAAAATGTGTGTCTCACAGCTGAATCTTGGCAGAAATCCATCAGGGGAAGAAGGGCCTTGAGTCTCTGCAGCAATGAGGAGGGCTGAGTTCCTCTCCAGTGTTGTTTTCCAAGCCAGAGTCCAAACCAAGAGAGCTTGCAGCACTGGAGAATGAGTTACAAACGGCCATTTGAAGCATCTCTTCAAGCACTTCCTCATCTGCCCAGAACAGAAGGCCAAAATCAGTGTTAATTCTTTTCCAGGTAGCATGGGATTTCTGTCTGCCTTGGTATGCAGCAAAGACTCTTGACTTTGGTTTTTAATGTCTCACAGCAATTTTCCAATAAGAAAACAAAGGAAGAAGAAGTATAAAGGCTCCTTGTGCTTTGATAAATCACCAAAGCAATCACAAGTGGAGATGAGTATGGTGAAAGCTCAGTGCTGATGTAACGAAATCTTCATGTGTCATATCAAACCTGCAAGGGATGTAATGGACAAATGACAAGCTCACGTCTCTCTTCTGACAAGGTTTTCGCTGCAGTGACAGCCTTCTTTCTGAGTCAAATCTTACCATCCTCCAGCAACAAGCTATATCTGCTGAATGGCATATTGCTAGAAGCATCCTTCCACAATCCAGTAATGGTCGTAACAGAACTGTGAACTTGATTTCTTGGAAAATCAGGGTGTGTCTGAATATATTCCAGCACAGAGCAGGAGAAAAGACGGTACTGAGCAGCATGGCAGCAGGTAAACAAGTCATCCTGTACACTTCCTTGTGACGGACAAGGAAGCAAGATGGGGAAGATGGATAGAATCAAAGGCTGCGGCCCTTCATGGGAAGGGAAAAGCTAACTTCAGTGTGGGACACAAGAAATAAGGACAGGATTTGGACAGTTTTCTGCTTTCTATTTAGGTGTTCAAACTAGCAAATAAGTGTTGAAATGCTGGCACAAAGCAGGAGCAAAGTGTGTGGTCACGCTTGCCAAAGCAGCAGCTCACTGCCAGGGACCCTGACAAGGAAGTCTTGGGAGGAGGCTTTGGATGTGATGCCCCCAGACAGAGAGTGCTTGCAGCAGAGTCTTTGTAAATGTCGAGCTGAAGAGGGCACATGTCTTGTGGAGGCTGCGGAGAAGTTCAGACCATGCTTCAGGCATAGGACGGGCTGGAGGAAATAAGAATACTGTCTTCTCGGTGTGCTGCTTTTTGCTCTTCCCAAACTGAAAAGAAGTCCTCAGCACACCCTCCTCTCTGGTAACACCTTCCTCTACCGCAGTTTTGAGGAAGCCAGGGGTACAGCCATGAGCAGAAACAGGACATGCTTCGTTCTCAAGGAAATCACAGAATCACGGAATCATTACTGTTGGAAAAGACCAAGTGCAACCATCAGCCCATCACCAGCACGTCCACTAACCACAGCCCTCAGTGCCATACCCACGTGGCCCTTGAGCACCTCCAGGGGCAATGACTCCACCGCCTCCCTGGCAGCCCATTCCAGCACCTCACCACTCTTTTTTAGAATTTTTCTCCTAATATCGGCTCTGACTGTGTGGGTTCAAAATGCCCCAGGCAGAGGAAGAACTCAATTTGGATTCCCCTTACATGTAGTAGAAGAGGGCAAAGGAAAGGCAGTCTACAGACACCATCTCCTCCAGCAATTTGTAAACCTAGCGTATCTGTCCCATGCTTTATTTATGAGTGAGTGAAATAGAACATTTGGACTTGTGTCAGCTAGAGGAGCTGACTGCTGAACTGAATGGAAGATTTCAGGTTTTCATTTCAGCCACAGAGATAAGCAATCATGTTTTAATTTCAGTCTGAGTCAGAACACACCGAATAGCAGAGTACTTGTATTTGTATTGCATTAATTGTGAATTTCAGAGTTACAGTTAAACAGTCTGGGCCCTGATGACTTCAGCTGTTGAAAATAATGCAGCCTAGTCACCTCCTTGGACGGTGACAGCAGTAGAAATGTGAAATTACTGCCTTCGCTTTTCTTTTTCATGGTTTAGACTCTAAGGTTAGTGTTGCTAGCTAGGTTTGTCATGTTTCTAATTTTATTAGAAATGTAGCAGCAGAGCTCCAGATAGCAACCAGAAGATGTAAAGCTTCTATCTTGCGTGTGGGCTGAGCTCTTAACTGTACGCTTTTTAATAAAGGAGACTATTTTATATGCCAGGATTTTCTACAATAGAGATCAGTGGTGTATAATACTTCCCACGTATCATCTTTCCTCCTTTCTCACATGAGTTGCTCCCCTAAAAAGAAAAGTTCGATAAGGGCAAACTAAGAGTTACCTGAAAGCTGCAATAACTGATACGAACGCATCAGCAGAACCAAAGCGTGATTTGTCTTCTAGAGGTTTTATTTGAAATGCAAGTATTCTGCTATTCAGATAGAAATTCCTTAATAATCTCTATGTAGAAGCAATTAGCAATGGCTCCGTTTTACTGCTGCTGTCAAATCATATTAGTACAAAAACTGAGATGGTAATGTCTCAGATTTATTTTCCTTTAAAAAGCCAAAGAGTTGAGCTAAATACAAATAACTGTAAGTGAAAAAGATATAATCTTTAAGCCAGCATTTAGTGAAGAGATGCTTAAGCAATTCAAATTCCATTATTTTAAAGTTATTTTCTCTACTCCTAACTAGCCTACTGAAATTGACACAGTAAGATTTGCAGTACTTTCAAGAGGTGTATTTTCTTTATCCTCCCATGTATTGATCACTTTATTATCATTTCAATAAAACCAGCTGAATGCACAGTTTAAAATTCTATTGATGTATTTTGAAGCCTTCCTGGAGTGACGATATCAGCGGGCATTGGGCAACTGCTGTCATCTCCCTGTACTTGTGGAAGGCTTTTGACATGTTCCCACATTGCGTCCTTATCTCTAAGTTGGAGAGAGAGGGATTTGAAGGCTGAATCATTCTGTGGATAAATAATTGATTTGATGGTCAGAGCCAGAGGTTGTTATCAACGGTTCTGAGTCCGGGTGGAGGCCAGTCACGGGTGGTGTCCCCTAAGGGTCCATCCTGGGACTGGTGCTCTTCAGCATTTTCATCAGTGTCATAGGCAGTGGAAACAACACCCAGAGGGTGGTGACACACTGGAACAGGTTGCCCAAGGAGGCTGTGGATGCCCCATCCCTGCAGGCATTCAAGGCCAGGCTGGATGTGGCTCTGGGCAGCCTGGTCTGCTGGGTGGTGAGCCTGCACATGGCAGGGGGGTTAAAACTACGTGATCATTGTGGTCCTTTTCAAGCCAGGCCATTCCATGATTCTATGATTCCATGACACAAGTGTACCCTCAGCAAATTTGCTGATGATACCAAGTGAGGTGGTACAGCTGGCAGAATAGAAGGGAGGGATGTGATCCAGAGGGACCTCCCGGCATGGAGTCCCCAGTCACTGAGACAGTGCCGGGCAGCATTGCCCAGCAGCTGCTCCCTGGCAGGGGCTCTCCCTCAGCTGAGGCGATTCCCTGCTTGGAATTCAGCATGGAACCGGAACCCCAGAGCCGAGTGTGTCACAAAACGCACTGTGTTTGAGGGCCTGCAGGGCTGCCCTGCGTGCTGCCTGGTCCCCAGCCATGCCCTGTGAGGTGACACTGCGCTGTGATGTCACAGTGGTACCTCGTGCGCCCTCGTGGCAACGGTGGGAGCGGCGGCTCAGTCCGCTTGTGGGACCCGCAGGAAGCGGAACCAGAGAGAGCGTTGCGTCTACCTGGAGATTTCCTGCTGTCATGGGGAGGCTGAGAGCCCTTCGAGGTGAGTCCCTCCACCTCTCTGCACACCTTGACGCCGCCTGAGCGCACGTGTGCCTCCAGAGTCAGTTCAGGACGTGCCGGCAGCACCGTCCTGGCTCTGTTGAGCGCGGCTGCCCACCGTGGTTTCCCCGGCACCCCAGCAAGGGGAAAGCTCCCTCCCCCGTCCCCGCCAACCACACGCAGCCCCGCGCCGTGGGGCTGGAGGAGCGTTCCTCCCAGAGCTGGCCGGATGCTCGGCCCTGGCTCCGAGCGACACCGGCGGCAGCTGCTCCGCTCTTTGCTTCCAGGTCTCTTTGCCTGTGTGGGCTGCGTGCCCAGACGTCGCAGGGAGAGAAGCAGGGTGCCGAGCCCCGTCCCTCCCTGCGCCGTGACTTCGCTGCTGCACCGCCTGCAAGAACGGGAGGTGAGTTGGGGATGTCCAACCGTCAACCCTCGCCCTCCCGGCCCGGTGCCACGGTCCCGTGGGTGCCAGGCCCCGGCAGCGCATCCACGTCGGGATGGGTGGCAGCGGGCAAAGCCAGCGTGCCTGGTCCTTGTCCCCAGGGTGACCGAGCGCAGGCGTACCGTGAGCTGGAGAGCGCCCTGTGGGAAGACAACGGCCGCCCGCCGTGCGGAGTGGTGAACCGGCTGCTGGCAGAGGTGTCCCAGGACCTGACGGCAGCCCAGGTGAGGGGTCACTGCCAAAGGCAAAGGGAGCCGCTGCCCACACTGGCGTTCTGCTGGCGGATGGCGATGGCTCAGCCCTTCCCAGGGCCTCGGGCGATCTCCTGTGCCGCGTGTCACCGGAGCCTCTTTTCCAGGGCGTGACCGGCCACGTGAAGACAGCTGCCGGCAATGTCCTGGTGGCTCTGGCTCGGACGCACTTCACCTTGGTGATGGCTGAGCTCCAGAGCCACCTGAAGGCCGCGGGGGACGTGTCCAAGGAGTTTGCGCTCATCACCCTGAGCCAACTCTTCAGCACCTCTGGTAGAGCGCCCTCAGCCCCCCGACATCTCTGGCAACCGGGAAAGGGGCCTCTCCCCTCCGCGCGCGATCTGCGTTGAGCTGGGATGCAGGGCTGCAGCCCCTCCTCCCTCGCTGCCCAGACTCTGACTGCGGCCTCTCCTTCCTCTCTGCAGCTCCACAGTGCGTCCCCTTCGTGCGGCTGATGCTGGCTGGCCTGCGCAGTGTGGTGGGCCAGGTGAGCAGCGGCCGGACCCTGCGCCTCGCTTGTGCTGGTGAGTGCCGGACCAGAGCAGGGGGCCTCGGGACAGCCCTTGCACCTTGTCCTGCTGCAGACTCACAGGCTGCCTTTTCTCTCACTCTCTTTAAACACAAAAAATAATAATTACTATTCATATATGTTTCTTTAATTTTGCTTTTTTCAGTTGTGAGACAGTGGCTGGATGGAGTGAAGATTCACTTGTCCTCTGGATCCCAATGCCCCTGGCCTGCCATGGAGAAAGAGCAGATCTATGAGAACCTTGAGGAGCTGCTCTTCTCTGTGCTGAGGAGCTGGCAGGACTGCCAGGAGGAGGAGGTGAGCCTTGCTGCACTCCCAGCCCAGCGGGGGCACCCATGTGGGCAGCTCTGTCTGTGCCCAGTGGGCTGACAGCCGAGCAGTGATGGGAGGGAGTGGGCTGGCTCTGCAAAGGGCCCTGAAGTGGCTCTGTGGCAGGGAGCAGCTGCATGTCACAGCACTGTGGCAGGAAGAGCTGGGGATGAGGGGCTGGGCAAAACCTGCCTGCCCTCCAGAGTGAGCCCATCTCCTGCTGGGTGTGGGGGTGTGGGGAAGGGGAAGGGAAAGAGAAAGCCTTCTCTGTAGGAAGGGCAGACCTTTGATGCTGGGCCTCTGCCATCCCTCTCCAGGACAAACAGGCCGTCCTGGGGGCCGTGGCTGCCATGCTGGATGTTCTCCTGCAAGAGGAGCTGCACCAAGAGCACGTCTGGGAGCAGCTCCTCTGGCTTGTGCACCCGTGTCAGGAGATCCGAGACACCTGCAGGGTGGCCAAGGTGAGACACTGTGCAGGGTGGACGTGGGGCCAGTGCAAGTGCCACGAGGGGTGGGGGGGTGCAGGGAGGAGGTGGGGAGCCCTTGGAGAAAGAAGGAAGGGGTGCCTGAGAGCCTGAGGAGTTGTGCTAGCAACTGGGGGGACCACATCCAGTTGCATCTGATGGGGGAGAAGAGGGCTGCTGGGTGGGAAATGCCTGCAAATGATGCCCAAACATGGCTCGATTGAGAGCAGAGAGACTCTCAATGCTGCTGGGAGGTGGGGGATAAACAAGAATGCCTGTGCAGGAGCTTCTCCCTGCGGAGAAACAATTGGGAAACAGTTTCTCCACTCCCAAGTGGCTAGATGTGTCTTCATCCCTTTCTTCCTCTCCTCGTGTCTTGCAGAGCCTCATTGTCTTCCTGGAGGCCTTAGAGGGCATTGAGTCTGTCATCCAGAAGGACCGGTTTCTGGACATCACCAGTGCCGTGTTCTACCAGGTAAGGGGAATCTATCCCTGTGCCCTCAGGAGTTTCCCTCTTGGGTAAGTCTCAGGAGGAGTGCAAAGCTCCGAGCCCCTGACTAATGGAGCTCAGCCTTAGCTCGAGCGTGTTCAAGGCTGTTCCTGAGCTGTGCATGTCCCCCCGGGGATGCTGTGGGGCAGGCTGACTTTTGTCTGCCTGTCCTTTTCTTGAGAGTGCCCAGGAAGACGAGAGCAGCGGCACAGTGTCTTTTCCATCCTCAGTGCTGATGTGACTTTCTCATATGGACTTTGTTCCCACAGCTCTATGACAACAACAAGCAGCACAGCGAGGCTGATCGTGCGGAGCTGAGCCACTGCATCATGCTGCAGGGTAAGGAGAGGAGCTTTGGCAATGCTTGGTGGTGTCCTTACCAAAACCTCTCTCACAAACCTCAGGAATGGGCGTGAGTTTCTTGCTAACATAGCGTGGGATTTCCTCCCTGCAGCCCGCATCTGCCCAGAGGAAATGGTCCTGTTTCTGCAGTCACAGCTGGGCGATGACTGGGAGGCTGGACGCGTGGCAGCACTGGGTCTGCTCGGTGCTCTGGCTCGCTCTGATGGTCAGTACCACAGGTTGGGACTTCCAGGGATCCCCTCTGCCATCTGGGTTGTGGCTCCGCTCATGCTTCTGTGCATCTCTTGCAGAGCCCGTGATGATGGAGAAGCTGCCCCAGATTGTTGAGGCTGTGCAGTGTCTGTGCAGCGACCTCAGGATCCGGGTGAGCTGCTTTGGGAAAAGAAAGCTCTGTCGGGGTGGTGATGCTGTTGGCAACACGGGCAGGGCTGGGGTGACTAGAGAGGTGCTGGGGCATTGACCACACGGTCGCGATGGCTCCTGTGGGGAGAGCAGGCAGAGTGGAGTGGGCAGGTCCCTGTGCTGTGCTTGGAAAGTGCACAGCCTGGTGCTAAGACCTGGCCCTCACCTCAGGAGCCAAGGCTTCTCCTCTGCTCCTGTTGTCTCTGCTCGTGCCCAAAGGATTGCCCCGATGAGCAGGTGGCTTCCCTTTGCCTTCTGGCCAGAAAAATCACACCCACAATTGACCCCTGGCAGGTGAGGACGGCAGTTCTGCACTTCATCAAGGACCTGCTCAGTTCGAACACCCGGAGCTGCTCAGCCTGGGATGTGGTGGGGCACATCTTCACTGAGTTCAGCCGCAGCACTGGAAGAAGGGTAAGGACAGTGGGCAGCATCTTCTTTTGGAAGACCTGTGCTGCTCAGAGGGTGGCACAGGAGCACCGCTGGGGCCACACCTGAGCCTCCTGAGAGGCTCCTGAGAACTGAGGTAACCAGGTTTCAACACCATTGTTGTGCAGGCAGCGGGAGACCTTTCTGCCCAGGAAGCCCAGGAAGAAGGAGCTCTCCAGGAGCTGTGCATGGACATCCTGGGGTCTCTGGATGTCTCTGCGACAGGGATGTCCAAAGTAAGTCACACTCTGCCCTGTTGCTGCTCCTTGCCTTCGCACCACCTGTTCCTCATCCCACCACCCCAGGTCTCTCCTCCAACGTGCTCTGAAGCACGCAAGACTCAGGGAAATTCACTGAGTCCTCTTCATCTCTGAGCGGAGGCAGGAATGCTGACACGCTCAACTGCCTCGTTCCCTACAGCTCCTGTGGCCACGGCTGCTGCTGTTCGTGGTGCCAGCCCAGTACACCGGCATGCTGATCCCGGTCTCGCGCTGTGTCCGAGCCCTAGCTGAGAGAGAGGATCTGACAGGACGGCGAGTAGAGGAGCTGGATCCCCATTTCATCAGCTCCATGTTTCAAGGTAGGAAACTCCACCAGTGAGCTTTGCTGACCTGTGCTATCACCCAGAAGGGACAGCGGAGGTGCGCGTGGCTGGGCACGGAGTGTCTTGGAGTCTGACTCAGCACTTTTTTCTCCTCACAGGCCCACGACTGACTCCCCAGACACTGCTGGCGCGCCTGCTGGTGAGTAGATGCTCCAGAGCCCAGTGCCACGAGCCCCCAGGAGGAAGCAGCACGGCCATGTTGGCTGCTCCTTGCCTGCCAGGGCAGAGCCAAGCTGCTTCCATCCTGGGAGGAAGCTGCTGCTCTTGCTGCAGAAGTGACCCTGCTTCTCCTTGCTCTCGCTCAGGTGGTGGCAGGGAGCCCAGTTGCAGGCAGCGAACTCCAAGCCGCTGCCTTACTGCTGATGCAAAACCTCCACAGCAGGTTCCACAGAGCTGTGGGGGCCATGTGGGCCGCTGAGATCCCCCTGCTGCTGCAGTGTCTCCAAGGTAAAGTGCTGGTGGGGAGGGAGAGGCGGAGGCAGGGAAAGGGGGGAGTGAAAATGCAACTCTGCAGGGTGGCAGAGGGGAAGCATTTCCTCAGCCCAGTGCTTGCTCTCCATTCCAGGGAGACAGCGCTGAGGCCCAGGGATCTTTCCCCCTGGGGATCTGCCCATTCCAGCACGTGGATGGGCCCTTCACATCCCCTCAGTTAGTTCTGTGTTCCTGCGGGGACAGTGTTTGTGGGGAGGGACAGGTCATTGCGGAGGGGGTGTTGGTCCCAGCTTGGCAGTGTCAAGTGCCCAGGTCAAGCCAGGTTTGCAGCAGCTCTTCTTCTGTGCCTTGATCCCAAGTAAGGGTTGTTTTCTTCCTGTTGCTGTGCAGGGAAAGATGAGAGCTTCCTGGACACTGCAGAGTGGGAGCGCCGTCTGCTAAAGGTACAGCACTGCTGGGTGCAGAGAAGTGCTTGCCTGCCCCAAGTAGCCCCGCTCCCGTATGAGCCACCACGGGACAGGAACAGCCTCTCAAGTGCTGCTGAGGAGCCTTTGAGGCGCTGCCTCTTCCACTCTGTCCCAAGCCCAAGGGGGGTCTTAGGAGAAGAGCGGCAGGCGGCTTTAATGGAGGGAATGCTGGGGGAGCTGGGAGAGGAACTGTTCTTCCAGACACCTCTCCCCAGAGGGCTGCAGCAATTGGGAGTGAGGGAAGAGGCAAAGGGCAAGGGAACATTGTCTTCTCCTGTTCTCCAACAGTTCCTCGGGGCATCAATGGACACCATACGGGATGAGGCCTGGATCGAGGCCCTGAGCTGTGAGCTGAGCCGGTGGCTGAGCAGCTCTGCCAGCAGCTCTGCAGAAAAGGTGAGTTCCCCCCGGCTCCGCCCAGCGGTGCAGCTGCAGGTGTCCAACTGGGGCTGGGGCTGCGGCTGGTGCTCTGCCCTCGCGGGATGCTGATGCTGCTGCCCCAGTCTGTGCCCCCCAGAGGGCCTTTCCCTGCAATCTGCCCAGGGATGGCTAAAGCTCGGCCCTGCAGCTGCTCTCAGCGACTCCCAGGGAGCGTGGCTCCTTCCACCTGGCCCTTCCCCAACAGGTTAAGTTGCTGCCACATCTCAACTTCTTCCTTCCCTTCCCCTGCAGTCTTTCCTGTACAAGGCTCTGGGCACAGTGCTGGGAGCCTGCAAAGGAGTCCTCCACGTCCAGGAGAAGCTGCTGCAGCACCTGGAGGAGGCAAACGCGGAGGACCCATGTGAGGCCCAGGTGAGCCCTGCTCTCCTCCAGCTCCTGCGAGCATCCCCGCTCTGTCCCTGGGGCAGAGGGCTTCTCCTGGCCCTGCTCCACGCCTTTCGTCTCCTCCCTGCTGCTGTTTTCCTCAGGAGAGGATCTGTAGATTCAGGCCTGTGCCAACTGCCCCTTGTTCTTCTGTGCAGGGAATGGTCTCTCTTCTCAGCCATGCGGCTGAGAGTAACTTCCAAGCAGTCCTGGCCGCGCTCACCATGTTTGCGTCCAGGCTGTGCAAAGGCCGCAACGCGAGGATTTCCAGGCGCAAGAAGGTAAAGCGTTACGGGTTTCCATCTTGGCATTCTGCTGCCTTATTTTCACAGCAGCTCCTGCCCTGGAGCCCAGCTGCATCGCGGGGCACTTGGGGCCGTTGAGCGAATGTCTCAAGGCATTTCTTCCCACACAGATGGAGCTGGACAGCACGAGAGCTCAGGCCACACGCAGCGCTCTCGTGCTCGCCCACGGCAGCTTGGCACTGCGTGCCTCCAAGGAACAGCTGCTCGCCCACCTGGAGGGAGACATCGTGGGCAACATCCTGATGCTCTACAGCTGCAGCTGCCGGGTGAGAGCTCAAAGCGTGCCAGGGTGTCTGAGCGCCCAGCTGCAGCCCCTCCACATGGGGGGATGCTGAGATGGGCCTTCCCTTTCCCAAGGTCCCTCGGGGAATGGTTTGTGCCCAGATGAGGACCCAAGCCCTTCCCTTAGCGTTGTCCCCACGTGTCCCCCTTGCAGCCCTTGTCCTGTCCCGCAGTTTAAAGAATGTTCTTCTCTCTTGGGCCTCAGGACCTGCAGAACAACCTCGCGCTGGTGCAGAGCATCACCGACTTCAGCTCTGCCTTCCAAGCAGTGGGTGATTCCGCGTCCTTTAACCCCTCCTTGAAGGGAAAGCTTCTGGAGATCCTGATGGTGAGTGCCTACAGGCAGGGCTGTCTGCAGAGGAGTTCTGGGCTGTGCCACGTGGCCCGCTTCCCTGGGGGCATACAGCTCTCCATCAGCCACACATCTCCAGCTGGTGGGGACCTTGGGTGCTGGAGGCAGCGGCTGGGCAGCAGGCTAAGTGCACCAGCTGTCGAGCTGCTGCATCCTGCAGTGCTTCCATGGGAAACATGGGAGTGATGAGGCTGCTGTGTGGAATTGTGCCCGTCACGGGGCTGGGTGGAACAGCTCTCGTGTGCCCCCTGCCCACCTTGACAGTGTCTCTCTGGGACTTGCAGGACCTGCTGAAGAAATATTACTCGGGCATCCCTGTCTCCCCAGTGCCCCTCAAGGTGGTTCTGGCCCTGGAGCAGTTGAGGTAAGGTCTGAGGTTGCAAGGCAGGATGATGGTCCCCATTTTGGGTAACTCCTGAAGGCCTGGAGAGGGTAGGGGACGAGGAGCTGCATCTATAGGAGTGAAGGCTGGGCTGTTGTGCCCGGCGAAGCTGAGGTCCTGGGCAGGGAGAAAGGCCCTGGTGCTCCTGTCCCCTAGCAGGGAAGAGAAGGGAGAGTTGGGGTCCCCTTCCCTTCAGAGCGGGAGGTGGTTCACTGCTGCCAGGGAGGAGGTGGGCGCTGCTGGAACTGAAGACAGTGCTCAGCAACAGGAGCCGGGGGTATTGGCTTTGTAGCTGTCGATTAGGAGAAAGTCAGTCTGGAGAGCACTGCTAAAGGTCCGTTTTGATTTCTCTTCCTTTTTTCCTCCTTTCAGCAAGCTGAAGCCCTCTTTTGAAAGCAAGGACATGCGCGAGATGTTGGTCCTGTGCTGCAAAAACATTGTGACACACCCTTCAGCAGAGATGATGCTGAAGGTCAGGAAGTCACAGCACGCAGCGCAGTACCTGCAGGTAACCTGCCGTAACTTTCCCGGCCACCTCTCGGTCAAACCCTACCTCAGCACACACAGCCTATGCTCTGGCAGCAGCCGTGATGCTAAACCTCACTGCCCTCTTCTGCTTTCAGCTTCAGCAAACATCCCTGAAAGCTCTGGGCCGGCTCATGGCGGTTCTGCTCGAGACAGAGCCCACCGGCGGCTTCTTTCAGAACATAGTCCATGTGAGTATGTGTGGGGCAAAGGAGAAAGCATGGTGCCTGGCAGTAGTGGGGGCAGAGATCTGGGGACTGAGAGGGTGATCAGAGGGGGAGCAATCTCCTGCTGACGTGCCAGCTCACTGCGAGCTCAGAAACGGGCAGAACAATGGGCCCTGCAGGGGAAAGGCAGGAGCCAGCCCCTGGCAGGCCACAGCCGAGGAAAAGCTCCTGGGTTAGCAGGCAGAGAGCGGGGGCAGCAGTGCCGGTGCTCAGTGAGGCTGGAGGCCACGTGGAACCACAGGGCAGCCTTGGGGGAAAGTGCTGGGAAAGGAGGGACAGGGAGAGGGGCGGCAGGAGGGAAAGCAAAGACGTCCTCAGTGAGACAGATGCTCTACCCCAGGTCCTGCAGAAATCCATGGTAGCGGAGAACGTGTGGGAGCGCAAGAGGGCCCTGCAGACCTGCTCCCAGCTTCTGGCTGTTTGTGAAGAGCTTCAAGTGAGTCAAGAGCCCCACCGCATGCCCCCTGCCCCCTCCCCAGTGCCCCTGAGCTGGAAGGTGAGCTCCGCCCAGCTGTGCATGCTGTGTCACGGCATGAGGGAGGCACAGGCGGAGAAGCTAGGGAGAGCCGGGGCTGTCTACAGCTTTCTTCCTGCCTCTCACCCCTGCAGAGAGCAGATGCCTGCGAGCACTTTGGCTCCCTGGTGGGATTGCTGGCGCCTCTGACGTGCGACCCCATGCCCGCATCCCGCCAGTTGGCTGTCACGTGTCTCAGCTCCCTTCTCCGAATCCAAGGTGAGCAGAGCAGGTTGCACCAGCCCTCTGCCCTCCTCCATAGCACTACCAGAGCCCCACAGGGCTCCACCCTGTCCTCTGTCTCTCCCCCGTGGAAAGCAGTTCCATTTCCAGAAGCATGACTTCCCTTTTCTCCCTGGGCTCTTTCCAGCCAAAGCAGCCAACAGAGTCGTGGAGACAAGAGACATCGGGAGCCTGTCTGAGGGACTGCATGCCTGCAGCACTGTCTCTCAGCTCCAGACCACATCCAAAATGGCCATGGTAAGTGGACCCAAAAAGGGCTGGTGAGATCTCTGTGCGTAGGCTTCTGCACAACTCTATGCTGCTCCCAGCCTTTCACACCACTTCCAAAATGAGCTGTCACCCTGAGACCGCTTCTCTCAGCAAGTAGCAGGAGGCTCTGAGCTATGTCTGGCCTTCAGGCATGCAGTGCAAGGGGCTGACTCCATGGTATGTGTGTGTGTGTGTGTGCGCGCGCCCTTGCGTGCATGTGTGACTGTGGCTGCTGGGAAGTAGGCTTTCATGTAAGCAAACACCATGGGTGCAGAAGCTGAGCGAAGGCTCAACCGCCTTCCGTGTAAATAGCAGGGTACGGACAGCAGGTGCGTTGTGAATGGCCGGCAAGCCACTGAACTAAGAATGCCCTCCAGACTGCTTTATGT
Source organism: Chrysolophus pictus (assembly GCA_037305975.1). Lineage (NCBI taxonomy): Eukaryota > Metazoa > Chordata > Aves > Galliformes > Phasianidae > Chrysolophus > Chrysolophus pictus. The sequence goes on from CM074614.1 coordinate 3,935,337, forward strand.
TCTGAAGAGCTGCGCAGAGCAGTGATGGGATCTCTCCTGCTTCTCATCTCTCTGCAGATCGTGTGCAGAAACTTCCCCGTCGAACGCACCGTCGACTTCATGATGGCCATCAAGGAGACCATCCGGAAAGCCAAAGGAGTGCGCGTGCGTGCTGCTGGGAAGTGGATGACCACCTTTCTGCAGATGCACGGGAAGGACATCTGTTGGAACGTAAGAGACTTTCTTCCACGTGTCTTGGTTTTTTTCTGGCTGTTGCACCATGCCCTGTGCCATCTGCCTCTGGTACTAAAGAAGCACAGACTGAGCGCAGAGCCAGGGCTTGGACAGGGTGGCTGGTTTGAAATTTAGGCTTAGGCGTTGGCATCATGTCAAGGAAGCAGGCACTGCTCATGCGCTGAATGTCCATGATTAGGCCCTGCAGAGTCCAGGATGCAGCAAGTCATTCTTTCTCCCCTTCTTCTTCCAGGTGCCACCCATCCTCTACATCCTGCGCAGCTGCACGTCATCTACGCAGCAGAGCACGTTCGTGCCCTTCCTGTGCCAGGCGGTGGTCATCCTCACCCGCTGTCACACTGAGGCCGTGATGAACAACTTCTCCCGGCTGCCTGGACCCACAGACAGGTACTGGCACTCCTGCCTTTGCTATTGTTGAGGTCAGAGTTGTAGCTTGCCTCTGCCAGAGGGATCCAGGGAGGAAGCAGCTTTTCTTTTTTCCTCTCAAAGTCTGTTTGAGGTGAAAATTACTCAATCACAACTTGAGACTCTCCAATTTCTAGTGAGACGTGGAAGAGAATAAGAGAGTTCTGCCTTCAACGGTGGAGCCAGTAGAAGAAAAAGGAAGAAAAAGAAAAGGAAAAGAAAGGAAAAAAGCGAAGCGAAGCAAAGCGAGAAAGAAAGAAAGAAAGAAAGAAAAGAAAGAAAGGAAGGAAGAAAGGAAGAAAGAAAGAAAGAAAGAAAAGAAAGAAAGAAAAAAAGGAAAGGAGAGAAGGGGAGTATAAAGAAGAGGAGAGGAGGGAAACGGGAAAGGAGAGGGAATGAGGAGGAAAAGGGGAGGGAAGGAAAAATGGAATGAAAAAGGGAAATTTAAAATGAGGGGAGGAGAGGAGAGGAGAGGAAAAAGGGAAGGAAAAAGGAAAGGGAAAAGGGAAGGGAAAAAAGGGAAGGAGGGGAAAGGAGAAGAGAAGAGAGAAGAGAAGAGAAGAGAAGAGAAGAGAAGAGAAGAGAAGAGAAGAGAAGAGAAGAGAAGAGAAGAGAAGAGAAGAGAAGAGAAGAGAAGAGAAGAGAAGAGAAGAGAAGAGAAGAGAGGAAATGAAAGGAGAGAAGGGGAGGAGAAGGAGAGGAGGGAAAAGGGAGAGGAGAGGGAATGAGGAGGAAACAGAGAGGGAAGGAAAAAGGGAATGAAAAAGAGAAATTTAAAATGAGAGGAGAGTAGAGGAAAAAGGGAAGGGAAAAGGGAAGGGAAAGGGAAGGGAAAAGGAAGGAAAAAAGGGAAGGGAAAAGGGAAAGGAAAAGGGAAAGGAAAAAGGAAGGGAAAAGGGAAAGGAAAAGGGAAGGAGGGGAAAGGAGAAGAGAAGAGAAGAGAAAGGAGATGAAAGGAGAGAAGGGGAGGAGAAGGGAGAGGAGAGGAGGGAAAAGGGAAAGGAGAGGGAATGAGGAGGAAAAGGGGAGGGAAGGAAAAAGGAAATGAAAAAAAGAAATTTAAAATAAGAGGAGAGGAGAGGAAAAAGGGAAGGAGAGGAAAGGAGAAGAGGAGAGGAGAGAAAATTGTATCATTTATTAAAAATAAATAAATGCCAGAATCCTGGCTGAGATGTGAAAAGTGTAATTTTTGTACCAGTCTTCCTATTGATCGCTGCTGTCTCTTCTCCATACAAATTACAGAATCACAGAATCACCGAATGACGGGGATTGGAAGAAAGCTGGGAAGCTCATCTAGAGCAATCCCCTGCCTTAGCAGGAACTCCTAGATTAGGTCACTCAGGAATGCATTCAGGCAGGTTTTGAGTAATGTCTCCAGAGAAGGAGACCCGACAGCCTCTCCGGGCAACCTGTTCCAGTGCTCCATCACCCTTACCATAAAGAAGTTCTTCTGCATGTTAGTACAAAACTTCCTATGCACAAGTTTTAGGCCATTACTCCTTGTGCTATTGCTAAACATCATCGAGAAGAGCCTGACTTCACCCATTTGCCTCCCATCTTCCTTTAGATATTTATAAATATTTACCAGATCCCTTCTCAGTGTCCTTTTCCCCAGGCTGAATAGAGCGCAGTTACTCAGCCTTTCCTCATATGGGAGGCCTCCAATCATCCTTGTGGTCGTCCTCTGCTGGACTCTTTCTAGGAGGTCCCTGTCTTTTAACTTAGCTTAATTGAGGTGCCCAGAACTGGACACGGTAGTGTAAATGTGGCCTCACCAGTGCAGGGTAGAGGGGGAGGATCACCTCCCTCGATGTGCTGGTCATGCTCTTTTGATGCCAACATGCAGTTAGGTGATTCCACATGTGCCATTTTAACTTTCTGTCAGTTTCCAAGAAAATTGTTTCAGAGACTGAGATTTTGAGGGACTGTTATATGCATGCATCCTGTGCAAGAAGGTGGTATTAATGCCTAATTCACCTAAGTGTGATTTCGGCTTTCTTGAGTTTGTTGTTACTACTACTTTTAAGTTGTTTAGGATAATATCAGTGCTTGAGGACATAATGGGTTTTTGGTTGTTACTGTTGTTTAGGAGTTTATTGTTCCTGTGCATTTTATGGCATGTATTTCTCAAAGCTTTTAATCTTAATTTTACCATTTTATTTATCATCATTTATGCACTAATAAAAAGCACTAATGGGATTTTTATGAATGTTGAAGGGAGGAGAGGAGAGGAGAGGAGAGGAGAGGAGAGGAGAGGAGAGGAGAGGAGAGGAGAGGAGAGGAGAGGAGAGGAGAGGAGAGGAGAGGAGAGGAGAGGAGAGGAGAGGAGAGGAGAGGAGAGGAGAGGAGAGGAGAGGAGAGGAGAGGAGAGGAGAGGAGAGGAAACAGCTGTTTGTGTCAAAGAGTCACAGAGGAAAAGGTCATGAGCAAGAAAGTGCCTTTCAGCCCTAACAGCAACCTCAGCTTCATGCACCAGTAGTTTTGAAATAAGATGTTTTCTTTAGTTTCCTTATGTTACTTAATCAAGGCCATGTAGAGAAAATGGTTGAAATAATGAGGTGACCCCAGATAGAGGTCCCATGCTCTCACAGAAGGAAAAAGGCAGCCAAGAAGACTGGAGACCCAGACTGAGGCCACGCACACGTATGAAAGGAAGGCTGCTGCCAAGAACAATGAGGGTACTCAGACTGAGATCCCAAACCAAGATGCTGGTGTGCAGTCCTCTGGCTGTAGTGAGTGCCTGGCACTACAGGCCTTTGCAGTGCTAGGTGAAGGAGGCAGTGACTGTGTACGATATGACTAGGTAAACTACTTACTCAGCCTTGTGGCAGACCTGAAGGATGAGGTTGAGAGGCTGAGGAGCATTAAGGAGTGTGAGAGGGAGATGGATTGCTGGTACTAAACCCTACCAGCCCTTAGATCTCAGCAACCAGATGAGGCTCTGGACAGAGTAAGTCACCCCCTGCCGCCTTGCAAACAGGTGCCAGAGGGGAACCTACATGCAGACAGTGTTCCTGCTGCAGTGAACCCACTATTCTCTCCATCCCCGGCAAAGAACTGGGGGATGTAGGTAGTGGCATAAGGCCCCTGCTCGGCGATGCAGGCATACCATCCCGGTGAGTCTCCAGCCCCCCCAGCTGCCCCTCCAAAACAGGTACAATGCTCTGCAGGGACAACTGGACAGTGGTGGAGATGATGGTTCTCCCAAGTTGGTGTTGCTCCCCAGGTCTGACCAGTCTTTGCCTATCATTAAAACTTCATCGACTAGGAAAAAACCATGGGTCATTGTTATTGGTGACTCTCTGCTGAAGGGAGCAGAAGGACCAATATGTAGACCAAACCCTCTATGCAGGTCTGCTGCCTCCTGGGAGCCTGGGTTAAGGATGTGAGGAAGAAACTTCCTTCCTAGTCTGGTCCACTGATTACTATCCCTTGCTGTTTCAGGTTGGTACTGATGATTTAGGCAGAACTTCCCTAAGGACTCTGAAAAAGGATTTCAGAGCCGTGGGGAGACAGGTAAAGGGTTCAGGAGCACAAGTTGTGTTCTCTTCTATCCCTCCAGCTATAGGGAATAATGAGGGACTCAATATAATGTGCCAACAGATTAATACCTGGCTCAGAGCTTGGTGTGCCCGGCAAGGGTTTGGGTTTTTTGACCTCGGCTCTGTTTACATGAGACTGGGCTGGCTAGCAGCTGATAGGTCTAATGGGACCTTCTGGACCCTTTTGCCAGAGATGTATAGCCAATCCTGATTAATCCATTCTATTTTAACAGAGCTGGAAGGATGGATGAGATGCAAGGCCTGGTGGGCGGCAGCCTCAAATATTAGGAGCTACAAGGCCTGCTCATGTTTTGGGGTCCACTCCCATGAGGCTCATTTCCACAGTAAATCATGTAACAGTTGTGCAATAATAGAGAAATTGGGGATATGCTTTCTGCAGAAAACCAAAAGACTGAGAACATGTTGTAACTCCTTTTTATTCTCTGACATTCTAAGTTGGTCCAAGCCTGAGAGGGTATCCCATGGAATGCAGGCCCTATCACCTTTCCACCAAATGCCCCCAAAATTTTACCTCACCAGCTGGGGACTGAATTTTTGTCTGGAGGAATGGTCAGACTCGGCTTTTGTAAGCGTTTGCTTATTTTGTCATGCAATGTTTTTACTGGTGTCAATGGCTCACTTCCTACAAGGATATCATCCGTAGCTCCTGAGACTAATCCATTAATTCAGCCTTACAGATGGTGAGAAAAGGGCTGCCTTCTCTCCATTAACAAGTACCACCTGAAGTTCTCCCTTCTGAGAACTAAATGGATGATCTCATTGGATTCTTCTGTGATTAATAATTTCACTGTCATGGTTTTGGTTGGGAAAGAGTTAATTTTCTTCTCAGAAACTTGTATGTGTTTTGGATTTTTGATGAAAACAATGTTGATAACACACTGATAGTTTTCATTGTAGCAGAGTCAGTTAATTTTCTACTTCTTGTGCTGCCCTGCCAGTTAGGAAACTGGGTTAGGGATATTGCCTATAAGGAGCTGGTAGGGGATATTGCCAGGACAGCAGATCCAAGGACAGCCGACCAGAGAGATAGGCCATAGCATATGGCATCCAAGTCCAATAAAAGCTAGGATAAAGAGGGAGAAAAAGGAAGACATTTGAGATGATGACTTTTGCCTTCCCGAAAAGCCATTATTTGTGATGAGTCCCACTTTTTTTGGAAGTGGCTGAACATTTGCTTGCAGATGGAAAGCAGAGAATGAATTCTTTGTTTTTCTTCACTTGCACATGCAGCTTTAACTTTATTTGGTAAACTGTATTATCTCAGCCTGTGTATTTTTGAACTTCTATCTTTCCAGTTCTCTTCCCATACCAGCTGAGAAAAGTGGTTGAGTGGTTGTGTGGTGCTAAGCTGCTTATGGGGTTAAACCACAACATTGCCTCCTACCTCTCAGCCATGAGCCATTCCAGAGAACACCAGACCTCACAGGAGTAAAATTGTTTCTACTCCCGAGCCAGTTTTAGATGCAAAAGCCACTACCAATCAAATAGCTTTTCCCTAAGCAGAGCTATTTGGACAGTATGACACTTCTAAACTGAGCTCTAGCCTTATGTGAAAATTACCTGTTGAGAAATTCACTTCCATGCACACAAAAATTATAGCAATAAAGGGATTTTTTGGAACTTTTTACTTTGATGCAATTTGAATTGGGAAAGAAAAAAAAATACATGAATCAAAAAGTGTTTCAAAGCAATAACTACATAGCTGCAAAGAGTCAGGATCCCTAGCAGGTTGACTAGATGAGTACAAGAGAATTACATTATAATAAGCATCTGCACTGATTTCTCCCCCACTTCCTCCTTTTGGAATACCATCTCCCTAATCTCTGCAGAACAGCCCAGCATTTTTGTACTTGGATCCCTACCACTTTGTGTACACAGATATGAGTGATGAATATGGGGATGAAGACCAGTTGAACTGATCTGGAAGGAAAATTCTGAATTCTGCCCGTAGGCTTCTGTGATACAGTGACAGATTTCATATAAAGATAAAAGATAATAAAAACAAACCAAATATGTTCAACTGATGAATCTTTTCAGTTTTACAAGGACTGTCTTGAGAGCTATTACTACAGTTGCTCAAATAGCTTTATTTTGCACTATTTAAGGCACTTCATACACTCTTTTTCTTAGTATCATATTATTATTATTCTGGTTACTAGCTTTGTGGGCTGTTTCAAACTCTGTTTGAAGCTCCAGAAACAACTTGACTGAACAAAGATCAGAGCAATCACGAAGATGAATGCAGGCTAAGCAATGAATGGATTAGAACAGCCCCACAAAGAAGAACTTAGGTATTCTAGTTGATAAAATTCTTAACATGAATTGACACCTTCTGCTTACATTGCAGAAAGCCAGTCGTATCCTTGGCTTTATCAAAAAAAGTGTGGCTAGCAGATCAAGGAGGTGATTGTCCCTTACTACTGCATGCTCTTGAGGCCACATCTGGAGTCCAGTTCTGTGGCCCCCAGATAAGAGAGACATGAAGCTGTTAGAGTGGGTCCAGATAAGGGCCCTTCTCCTATGAAGAAAGGCTGAGGTTGGGTTGTTTAGCCAAGTGATGAGAAGGATCCAAGGAGACTTTACTGAAGCCTTTCAGTACGTAAAGTGGGCTTATAAGAAAGACAGAGATAGACTTTTGACAAGGGGCAATGGTTTTAAATTGGAATAGAAGAGATTTAGATTAGATATAAGGAAGAAATTCTTCACTGTGAGAGCAGTGAGGTACTGTAACAGGTTGCCCAGAGAAACTGTGGATCCTCCATCCCTGGAAGTATTCAAGGCCAGGTTAGGTGAGGCTTTGGGCAGCCTGATCTAGTAAGAAGTGTTGGACTAGCTCTTTAAAGGTATCTTCTGAACCAAACATTTCTATAATTCTATGATTCTACGGTTCTATCATTCTAAATACAATTTAAAATTCTGAACCTAAAATTGTGGGCTGATTTTTTGTGGATTAGCAACCTGCAGACAGCTAAGCTCTACACAGTCTCTTACTAACCCACAGTAGGATGAAAGAGAGAATCAGAAGGGCAAAAGTGGTAAAACTCACAAGACATAAAGACAATTTAATAAGTGCAAGGGGAAAAAATACCCAAGTGATGCAAGAACAATCACTCACCATCTATTTTTGAAGTTATAGTAACCCTGCAAAACTCTTCCCTTTGCCCACCATAGCTGCTCATGACATTTTATGGTATGGAATACCTCTCTGGTCTGCTGGGATAATTTGTGCCACTTCTTAAATTCTTGCATATTGCTAGCCTACTTAGTGGGGTGGGGAAAGAGCAAGAAACAGAGAAATTGTTGTGCAGGCACTGTTCAGCAATAGCTAAAACACTAGTGTATTATAATACTGCTTTGGTCAGAAAGCCAAGATATACATACTATATGAGCTTTTTTAAAGAAAACTGACTCCATCTCAGCCAGATCCTGTACATAATTAAAATATAAAATTATTTCCATCTGTTTGCTCAACTGAAATATTTTTTACTATACCAATTTTGAATATTAATGATATAAAACATTTTCCATTGTCCTGTTGTTTGTAGGACATAGAATTCAATTCAACGCAGAGTTGTCAGTGCAATTACCATGAGTCAACTCAACAAGGACATAAGGTAGCATCTTACAGCAAGGACATCAAATGAACTACCTTATTCTACATGGCAGCCAGTGCTAAGTGATTTGTTTTCAGAAGAACCGTTCATTTCAACTCCTGTTTCTTTTGCTGCTTTGGAGAACTTTCTTGCTGGGACATATGTGCATTTTCAAAGCAGTCCCAATCCCACTTTCAACAAAGAAATATATACCACACTGTTTAAAAACATTGAATCCCTAGAAATCTCCCACTGAAACCTGTGAGATTTTGGTCTTTGGAAGCTTATTAAGCAAGCTTTCAAAGTCTTCAGAAGTGAACAGGAGTTACATTACATTTCAGTGGGATTTGAACTTCCAAGTCCACAGATTACTTCAAAAATAGAACTGTTGGTCTTTTGAAAATGCTGTCCTGGGTTCACTGAAATGTAATTGATCTGATCTAGTTGAACTGTATCACTGTTTGAGGTTCTTATCACTGGGACTGGTGTTCCAACTAGCATTAATAAATGGATTTTTTTAAAGTCTTGCAAAAAGTCTTGGTTGCTTAATCAAGTAGGTCAATGACTACTTGAGAATTTTGTAAAGGATTAAGTCTCATAACTCTCATTTAGTACCTAAACTACCTATGGAGACACTATCAAAAGGTAAATTAGAGGCTGAATCCATAGATAGTCAAATAGTTTAAGTACTCTTATATGATTTGATGTACAATGCACATAGCTTTACTTGCTCTGTTTATAAAAATAGATACCACTGTATTCTTTTCTGATGTGTGTCCCTGCTGCACTTCTGCTTTTGGAGATAGTAGTTAAAAAATAAAGAATCGCCTCTGAATTGCCTGTATTACAAATGTGGTACTAATTTTTGTAGTTTTTGTTGTGTTATCAGTAATTTTGAAAAAAAAATCCTGAAATAATGTAGATATGGATCTTTGTTACTATTGTCTTTCATTTCTCTCAACAGTACATAGTATCAGTCAATAAATGAAGAAGAGCCAAGGGTGTACAATATCCCATGAGGGATAGGGATATTTTCTTGGTTCAGAAATTAAAAACACAATGTCCTGTGCACCGGAAGATGTGCACTAATACACTGCACAGAGCTCCACACATAGGAACACAGAAGTTATGTACCATAAAAAAAAAAAGTTTTACAATGCACCACTCATATAAAGACAACTTGAGGCTTTTATGGGATTGGACTCTCCAGTGATACGTTTGTCCTCAGTTTAGAAGTATTAAAAGGCCTGGTGTAGTAGGGTCTGTTCCAAAGACATTTTCCAGAACTAAGTCTTCAATAAATCCAAGACGGGTTGGGAGGAGCCTTGATTGTGCTACCAAAAAAAGTCTTTATTTTTTAAACTAGTAGGACAGTCGATCAGTAGGTCAGCCTTTCTTTTCCTTAGAGGTCCAACTTTATCTATCCTTTGCAACAAAAACAAATGCATTTCCAAATAATATTATTACAATAATATTTCACCACTCTAATGGAAAGTGTAGCGCCCTAAAAGCTCTTGCAGATTGAAGTCAGATGGAACCATGGAGCTAAAAGACAGTCCTCAAAATCACTTTCTTCATTTCAAATCTATAGTGAGCACAGAAGGCGAGTGTCAAAAAGAAACTGGCTCCCTAATTTCTCTGCTTTCCTATTTAACATTTCTTTCACAGATACTCCATTTGATACACAGTTTGATATAATTTAATAGTATCAGCGTGACTGGTGCTGAATTTAATTTCCACATCTGTAACTATTCTGTGTTCAGTTTTGTATTTTCAAATACAAGGGAAAGACAAGGTCAAATAGAAGTGAGTCCCAGAAAGGGTGACCTCGATGATCAAGATGCAGGAGAATTGGACATACTAAATGAGCCTGACAGAGAGCTGAGATAGTTCAGTTTGGAGAAGTGTAACAGGGAAATCTCACTGCAGTCTTCCGCTTTTTAATGGAACAAGACTCGTCCTGAACGTACACAGTGGTAAGAGGAGAGGCGGCAGATACAAACTGCAACAAGAGAAATTCAGATTAAGCATTGGGAGTTTTGCTCAGTGATGGTGATCAAAGACTGGAAGAGAGACCCCAGGGATTCTCCACCTATGGAGGTATCCAGAACACAGCATGACACAGTCCATCTAACTAGGTTAGTCACAGGGAGGTTGTTGGAGTAGATGGCATCTAGTTTTTCCTTTTTCTTAGTTTCATCCGAGATGGAACTGTTTTCTTCAGAATGTCTGTTATGATGTTAAGTTTTGGTTCTAGGAGAAAAAAAAAAATGTTGATAACACATCAGTGTTTATAGTTACTGTTAAGCAGTGCTGTTCAGAGACAAGGCCATTCCAATATCTCAGCAAAGAGCTGGTTGGAGGGGCCAAGGAACAGCATTTGGACAGCTGACTTAAACTGGCTAAAGGGATAGTCATGCCATGTGACATCATGCAGAAGGACAGTTTCGAATGCTTGGTCTTCTATTCTCTGGGGGCTAACTGGACATCGGTCAATGGGTGATGAGCAATTGCTTGTGGATTACTCATTATATACCTAAGCATACAGCTCTCCACCTGTACAAATCAATCTAGTCATAACATCCTTTTCATTTTCTCTGTCTTAGTAAATAATATTATCTCAGCTCACAAGTTCTACTTTGTTTTTTTCCAATTCTCTTTCCCATCCCACTGGAAAGTGGAGTGAGAAAACAACTGTATGTTGCTGAGCTACCTGCCAGATTAAATCACAACAGTCCTTTTGGCATCCAATGTGGGGCCCAAAGAGTTGAGATAACAGTAGATTTCAGTGGACCATATTAACACGGGGTGTAGTGGTACTTTGATAACCGCTAGTCATTATGCTAGTTTTTTCACTATTTATGGAGATTTTCAAGAATCTTTCCATGGAATTATGTTGTGGAGCACATCACTTGCTGTTTATTTTCCCTGTTGTGTTTTTCGCTTTCTCTAGGGGTTAGGTTAAGGTTTTTATTTTTCTCCACTGTGTGGCCTTGGCTTATGTTATGATAAAATTGGCATCAGAGAAACTAATGTGGTGTGTGAATTTGGCACTGCAGTCATCTCTGGATTTTGGTAACCATATCGCTAATGCTATTAGTAATTATACACTTTGCTTTGCTTCCATTTCTCTTTTAAATTTATATCTTTTCATAGACTAGTTACAATAGCTCTTGAGAATTTTGAATATCCTTGTGATATTCAAACCAGCATGCTCCTGTTGCTATGTGATATGAATGTGTTTCAGGTTATGTTTAAGATTACAAAATTATATCAGAATAGTACCCAGAGATCTGCCCCGAGGTGGGATAATTATGACTGGCAGGGAGCGTGGGATGGTATGGGCAAGTGCCCAAAGCAGTGGGCACCCCCAGTGATTTGCCTTTACCTTTGAACTAGTGCAGAGTCCTGAAAACTTGTAGAACATTTGGAAAAGATCTGCTGTTGCCCTGATAATACAGAAGTGATGTAAATCATTGCGGCATGCTGGTACCTGGCCTATTCCTACTAAGCTATATTCTACACTCCTCAAGGGAAAGAGAATGCCTCTGAATCTAGAAAGGCTAGAAAAGTGGGCCTGGGTGAACCTAATGAGGTTCAACACAGGCAAAGTGCAGAGTTTTGCATTTGGGCTGGAGGAATCCCAGGCATCCATACAGACTGGAAGGAGCGGTCCTTGAGAGCAGCCCTGCAGAGAAGGACCTGGGGATCTTGATGAAAAACTTAACATGAGCCAGCAGTGCGCCCTTGCAGCTCGGAAAGCAAATGGTATCCTGGGCTCCATCAGCAGAGAGGTGGCCAGCAGGAAAAGGGAGGTGATTGTCCCCCTCTACTCTGCTCTTGTGAGGCCACATCTGGAGTACTGCATCCAGGTTTGGAGCCCCCAGTACAAGAAAAACAGGGAGGACAGGGAGCTGTTGGAGAGGGTCCAGAGGAGAGCCACGAAGATGATCTGGGAACTGGAGCACCTCTCCTATGAGGACAGGCTGAAGGAGTGAAAAAGAAGGCTGCAAGATGACCTCATTGCAGCCTTTCAGTACATAAAGGGAGCCTACGAACAGGAGGGGAATCAATTCTTTGAAAGGGTTGATAACAGCAGGACAAGGTGAAAGGGTTTTAAGTGGAGGGAGGGAAGATTTGAGTTGGATGTCACGGGGAAGTTCTTTACAGAGAGAGTGGTGAGGTGCTGGAACAGCTGCCCAGAGAGGTTGTGGATGCCCTGTTCAAGGCCAGATTGGATGGAACCCTGGGCAGCCTGGTCTAACATTAAATGAGGAGGTTGGTGGCCCTGCATGTGGAAGGGGGTTGGAGATTCATGATCCTTGAGGTCCCTTCCAACCCAGGACATTCTATGATTCTGTGATTCTGTGAATCTGATGACAATATAACAGACTCTCCAAATCCTGCGACAGACCTTGTGGTTCCTGCAACAGATCCTGCAGTTGCTCCAACCCCTACTATGGGTCCTGTATCTGCACCAAGTATTGCAACCAAAAAAAGAAAAAACTCTCAGGGCAGGTGCACTGTGCCCAGAGGTACAGTCCTGTCACTGCTCCAACCCCTGCAATGAGCCATCCATCTGCTCCACCCCATGTGATCGAGTGTGAGACTGCTCCAACCCTTGTGACAGACCCTGCAATTGTCCCAGTCCCTGCATTGGGCCCTGGAATTGCTCTGACCTTTGTGACAGTCCTGTAGTTGATCTAACCCTAATGACGGGCCCTGCAGGTGCAATGATCTTCATAACCAGTCCTTCGGCAACTCCAATTCTTGTGACAAGCCCCACAGTTCAACCAGAAAACCAACCAGTACCAGTATCGATTGACCCTATAAACAAAATGAAAAAAAAAGTCTACAAAAGTCAGAATGTTTAGCAAAGTGAGAAGCTTGTAAGTTCAGAGAAGAAGATGGAATTGAAGGGGGGCTGTCACAAAAATGGTAGGAGGAGGAAGAGACAGAAGCCATCCAAATCCTAACATTGAGTGAGCTGTGAGATTTGTGACACGATTATGGCCATCATCCATGGCACAGTTGAACACATCACTGCTCCAGTGCTGGGATGGTGGAGCCAGTAGCCTGAACGTAGTGGACAGTAAAGCCAACTAGCTGAGATCTCTTTCTAGGGAAAGTGTCAGTGACAAAGCAATTGGAAAAAGGACAAAGTATTTCACCCTCTGGTGGTGACTCTTGTCAGTCATGTGGGGAAGATATCTCTTCAAGAAAGACCTGGTATTAAACTCAGGCAAATGGACCACCATGGAGAAAGGTATTCAGTAGTTGAGGGAACTAGCTCTTGTAGAGATGATGTATGGAATTAACTTGATGATAATACCAATTCCCAGGATCCAGATAGCATCGACGTGTATGCAACTTAGGTGCTGGAGAGTAGCACAGAGTGCACCATCATCGTATGCTAGCACCCTGGAAGAATGAACTGGAAAGGCAATGAAAAACCAGTGGTGGATGAAGTGGCTAACTGTGACTATATGAAGATAGTCACTCTTCCTCCCCATGGGCCTGTATCTCAGTTGTGGAAAAACTGTCCCTGGAGTACCAATAATTCAAAGACAATACATCTTGCTTTCCACCTGTACAAATCAATGTCTCAGCTATTAGAAGTAAGCATTCCTCAGATCAAAGGAGAGGATATAATGGGTACAGACCATGTACCATTCAATGTTTTTGTCTACGTGATCACGGAGAAGATATGAGAAAGTGGGATGGAAAACCCACTTTGGCCCTTCAGGCATGGCTGCATGAGTTGCAGTGTAAAATAATCACACTAGAGGGTCATTCTAGAAAAATAGCAACTCAGAATTACAGTGGGCAGTTCTCCAGACTGAGAAGGTAGTTTGATTTTATTTTGATTTTATCTCTGAGGTTGCCAGTGAGCCTTCTGCTTCTCATACACAAGAGATAAGTAATACATACAACAACCAGAACAAGAGGGGCCCTGCCTCCAGCCAGGGACAGTCAGGTTTATTGGACTGTGTGGGTTCATGGAAAAACAGAATCACAGAATTGTAGGGGCTGGAAGGAACCTCCAGAGATCAAGTCCAACAGGAGTTTGTTCATGAAGCCAGTCCAGAGAGGACAAGGTATAAGTAATATATTCTACACTACAGCCATTGAGAATGGCCATACTTGGATCCTGTGGCAGAAAGCACCAGAGGAGACTGAAGATTAACCACTGGTTTTGGAGTTGAAGATATGGAGGATCTGAAGCCCTCTCTACTCCTACTGAAAAAGAAATATTGACAGTATATGAAGGCCTTCTTTGGAAGCAGTTGGTGCTGAATCACAGCTCCTTTTGGCACTCTGCCTGTGCTGGGCTAGATGTTGAAAGGGAGAGTAACCTTTACATATAATGCAACTGACGCTGTATAAAGTGAGTGGATTACACTGATCACTCAATGGGCTTGAATAGGGAATCCCAATGTCTTATCCCACACAGTAGGTTTTGAGGGAGGTGAATCTTTTTCTATCTCCTAGATCACATCACCCCTAGTCAGCAAGGGATTGCTAGCATAATGAGTCTTCCAAGACTCAGAGGAATAAAGCACATCGATTTATTGAGAACTTTCTTAGCAACAACTAATACTCGGAGGTAAAATTGGCTGATATTCTAATTACAATAAATAAGCACTACAAGTAAGTAAAAAGTATTACAATAAGTATTACAAGTAAAATAATAGTAGACTACTACTATACTAACTACTACAATAATAAAAGAAGATAAAGAGAAAAGATAAAAAAAATGGGGAGAGATGGATATAAACACAGCAAGCAGAGCAGTTTACACTCCTTGATCCAGCCATGTGTTGTGACAGGTGCTGATCTTCAGTAGTGTGTCAGGTTTTGTTGTTCAGTTAATGACTAATGGCAACAGAAAAAAACTCTTACTTATTGTCCAAAGTGGTTAAGCCTGCTCTTTTGGAGTGACAGCTTCTGACTTCAGGATCTCAGCAGGAACTCCTTTGTTCCTGACTTTCAGGCTTTGCAAAATTAAGTCAGCAGATAAGAGGAAGCAGGGAGACACCAGCTTGTATCTTGTCTTCAAAGGATACAACAATATCATCTCCCAGTCTCCTGTATCAAGCTAGTTTAATTTGCTCCAAGTCTTCAGCCAAGAAAGGGCCTTCCAAGTTGAAGGCAAACAACTGCAGAGGAATGCTTTCAAATATAAAACTGTTCACAAAGTAATGTTGATTGCCTCACATTGATTTGAAGCACTTCCTACCAGCTGCAGACACCCTGCAGTCATTTAGAATTTTCAAAATCGTTATGGATTGACTTGAAGGCAAAGATTTTGGAATATTCCCAGAAGAGGAAGGGACACATTTTGAACAGGCTCCACTATGTAATAAAATGCCTGAAAATGAGAATGTGCCCTGTTTTCTGCTGGCCTATTGCACTGTGGGAAAGCATTGGAGGTGGAAGGCTGCTACTTGGAGTCCCACCTGATAAGCTGCAGAAGCTACTGAAGAAAAGGATGAATTGAGCCAATTTGCAGAAGTGGAGGCCATTCAGCTGGCTTTAGATATTGCTGAATGAGAAAAATGGACAGTGATCTACCTTAACACTGATTCCTGGATGGTGACAAATACCCTATGGGCTTGGATACACGGAAAAAGTATTTTTACAGTGAGGGTGGTGAAGCACTGGAACAGATTGCCTGGAGAGGTGATGGATGGATTCAAGATCAGACTGGATGGGGGCTCTGAGTAACCTGATCTAGTGAAGATATTCCTATTCATTCCAAGTGAGTTGGATTCTAGACGACCTTTATAAGTCCCTTCCTACTCTATGTTTTCAGCAATGGAAGCAGAACAACTGAGAGTGCAGAGGCAAACCTATTTAGGCCACTGCATTGTGGAAAGATATTGCTGCCTGGGTGGAGAAGATGGTTATAAAGATATGTCATGTAGATGCTCATGTATCCAAGTAATTCCACTGAAGAATATCAAAACAACCAGCAGATAGATTAGGTCACTAAGGTGGAAATAGCTCAGGTAGATTTGGACTGGCAGCATAAGGATAAATTATTTCTAGCTTGGTGGACCCATTATGCTTCAGGCCATCAAGGAGGATATGCAATGTATAGATGGGATTGAGGGATGGAATTGACTATGGATGCTATTGCACAGGTTATCTATGAATGTGAAATGTGCTGCAATTAAGCAAGCCGTGAAACCTTTTTGGTATGGCGGACGATGGCTGACATATAAATATAGGGAGGCTGGCAGGTGGATTATATCATACTTCCACAAACTTACAGTGCTTACAACAGTGAAAACAACCACTAGAATAACATGCATCTAAATCCATTACATCATCTGGTAAGTCAGATCCACTACTGGGCTATGTGACCATCTTCTGACTGTGCGATAAAAATTTTGAATGGTCCATCTCTCAGTGATAGTCTTCCTTTCTGGAAGCAAAGGAGCTCAACTGTCTATGGCAGGCAAACCCCAGTGATTATCTGGCTTTCATGGGAGCAAA
Organism: Chrysolophus pictus; assembly: GCA_037305975.1. Classification (NCBI taxonomy): domain Eukaryota; kingdom Metazoa; phylum Chordata; class Aves; order Galliformes; family Phasianidae; genus Chrysolophus; species Chrysolophus pictus. The sequence continues at coordinate 3,951,634 of CM074614.1, forward strand.
TTATGAGAAGCAGGTGAGTTTCATTATGTTAATTTTCATATTTTTATAAAACTCAATATGATATGGTGCTGATGTGGGAAGAAGCCTCAGCAGTGAATATGGTTGTAAACAATATTATTTTGTAGCCATTATATAAAATTAGTTCATATACCTTGTGACTCTACCAGAAAGAACAACGGTACTAAAAAAGAGAACCAATTTTTCTTCAGTGCAGAAAACACTAAAAATGTTTATTTCAATCTTGCTCCCCAAAAAGGAAAGGAATAGAGGTTTACTATATTTTTTAAAATTTCAATGCGCTAATTCTTTCAAAGGTCTAATTGAGTAGATAGTTTTTAAGATAACTGTGGACGTTTTGTTGTGAAATGTTACTTTATTGCTAAAAGATGATGCTCTGAAATATATAAACGCAGAAACTTCATAATTATCTTGGGAGCGATGTGAAAACAGCAGCAAGGTTGAGTGAAGGAAAGGAAGTTTGGTATAAAAAGTTAGTGTGGAAGAGGATACTTGAAGAGGAAATTATGAATGCTTAATTGATTGTATTGAATTCATTTGTGCACATCAAAGTCTTTTAAGGTTACCTTAATATAAATGAAATGAGTGAGAAATTAAATTAGATATAGCTGGAAAGATTTAGTGCAAAAATAATGAACCTCATTTTGCAAATTTTTCAAGCATGAAATTCTTCAGATCAAGGCATGTTGTTTACCACAAGGATGCTGAACACATACAGTGGTTCTATCACTCGGCAGCAATCTAAATCTCCAGTCTCTAAATTGGAGTGATATGGGTTTGAAAGCTGGACTATTCAGTGAATAAGGGATTGGTTGGATTGTTGCAGCCAGATTGTTGTCAGTGGCTCTATATCCAACTGGAGGTAGGTCACAAGTTGTCTGTCTTGGGACTGGTACCCTTTAACATTTTTAACAGTGACACAGATGATAGGACTGTATACATCCTCTGTATATCTGTAGTTGACACCAGGCTGAGCAGTGCAGGTGATTAGGCAGAAGAAAGGAATGCCATTAAAAGGGACCTAGGCAAATTTGAAAGATAGGGCCATGTAAACCTAATGAGATTCAACAAAGCCAAGTGCAAGGTGTTATTCTTGGATCAGTCCAATCCCAGATATGCACACAGTCTGGGAAAAGCACCCCCTTGAGAGTAGCCCTGTTGAGAAGGATGTAGGTGTCTTGGCAGATGAAAAACTTAACACGAGCCAGCAGTGTGCACTTCCAACCCTGAAGACCACAGTATCCTGGGATACATAAAAAAAGGTGTGGTCAGCAGGGTGAGGGAGCCAATCATCCCTCTCTATTCTGCCTTCATGGCCCTATCTGGAGTATTGTGTCCAGGCCCAGGACCCCCAGCTCAGGAAAAGGAAAAATATGGCTTGTGGAAAGGGTCCTGAGGAAATCAACTAGGAAGATTGGAGGGTTGGCACACCTCTCTTGTGAAGATGGGTTGAGAGAGCTGGGCTTGTTCAGTCTGGAGAAGGGGAACCATCATTAGTCCTTCCAATATTTAAAGGGAAATTATAAACAGGAGGAAAATCAACCTTTTATAAGGGTAGATGGTGATAGGACAAGTGGAAAAGATTTTAGACTAAAGGAGGGGAGATCTAGATTGGATGTCAAGGGAAAATTTTCCAGCACCAGTGAGGTACAGGAACAGGCCATCTAAAGAGGTTGTGGATGCCCCATTCTGGGAGATGTTTAAGATTTGACTGGATGAGGCCCTGGGCAACCTGATCTAGTGCTTGGTCTAGTGGTTGGCAACCCTGCCCACAGCAGAGAGGTTGGAACTAGATGATCTTAGAGATCCTTTCCAAACCACCCATTCTATGCTTCTATGAGTCTATGATTCTATGATTCTATTCTGCATATTAATGTAATTAGGTTGAATCCAGGTTGATACCAATAAAGCATCCAAAGACAATTTTAAGTTTGAAGAAGACTTTTTAAAAAAGCAAAAGTATTCTTAATTTTTCTTACAAGAGTGTATTTTGAACACATTCTTGGCTTTATAAAGAGCCTTTGCTAAAAAGAAAAACACTGAGTTTTTCTTAAAGCATTTTTGTAGCACAGTATTAATCCTAAAGAGTTTCATCTCACTCACTTTAGAAAGTGCAGTGGAGCAGATTGATGAGATGGATCTGCCTCACAACAAAATCATGCATGTGAATGGAACAGGGAGGACCAAAGAAGACAATTTAAGCATTGGGTGCTTCATGTAGCTTCTAATCTGACACGATATTAAAGCTCTGACTGAAAATAAGCTATGCAGAATAAAGAAGCTTAATGGAGCAGAAATAAATCTCTTTAAATTGTCCTCTTGTGTTATTGCTAGACATGTAACAACTCCCTCTAATCTTTTCTTGGAAGATTGCTGTATTACCAGAGGCATGGAAATCTGCTGCTGCAGAAACATGTTTTTTGCGTGTGAAAAGAAACACAGACCAAAGAATCTGGAAGAAACTTTTGTATTATCTGCAGCAGTTACTATAAATATTACATTCAGTTAACATCATTGAGACTCTTCTGTGTCTATTCAGTTCGAATGAAGACTGAGAAGGGGTAGTTCTGTGCAGAGCCCAGAGTTGTACTCGATGATTCTTGTGACTCCTCTCCAACTCAGGATGTTCTGTGGTTCTTTAGTTCTAAGTTCAGAGTCTGCTCCCTATGACTTCCTGAGGAAGGGGATGGAGAGGGAGGTGCCAGCCTTTTCTCCCTGGTCACTGATGACAGGACATGGGGATGGCACAAAACTACACCATGACAAAAAACTTCTTGACCATTGTTACTGTAAAGTGGTCAATCAAAAAGCTCTCTAGGGCTTGGAGTATAGGCATTCTTTAATATCAGTGCTGGATACTCTCCTCCTACCATACATACCTGGAACAAAAAGGTCTTCAGTTCATATGCATTCAGAGGTGTTCCCAAAGGTGCACACATATTCCAAAGACTCATTAGACCCTTCTTACCTATCCAAATACAAAGTCTGGCAGAACCTCCCTAATCTATTCAACACAAAGTCCCTGGCAACCACCCTTATCTGTTCAATACAAAGTCACAGACCCCGGAATTTAACAAGCTGCAACCTGTACCACCATGAGGCTGGTCAAACACCAGAACAGAACTCTTAATGAGGCGGCTGGTTCAAGAAGCCAAGCAAATATCATTCTCCTGAGAAACAAGTTGGCCACCTAAAGGGAGTGGAAGTTAGCATATCTGAAAGTAGCATTATAACTCTTTTAACATCCTCTTTGCATATCTGTTCCTTTCCTTTCCAGCAAGTCTTTGGTGTACCATAAGCAAGGTTTACATGTGGCTCACTGTAAGACTTATCAGTGTTTTCTTTGCACTTGGGCTGGGTTGGCAGTGACTGCTACCTGCAGAATACTATTTCCTCAGTGCCTTTTTTTTAGAGTCCAGTGATGGTTAGAGACCTGAATGATACAACAAGCTCCCTCACGGAGTGTGTGTGTGTTTTTCATTTCTTTAATTTTGAAGACAGAAGCTCAAGAAGTGCCTGTCTGAATGCTATTTCTAATCTAGAAGAATTATGTAGCTATTTTAATAATAAAGGGAGGAATTATGGTAAGTCTTCAAGAGAAAATATAGATCAGGTGTTGCTGGGAAGTACAATTAAAACTGGAGAAGCAGCATTCAATAAATGGCTTAGACTGGCTTCTGAAGGTGAGTATTGCCCCAGTACAGGGAAAAACATTTCACAGAGGAGACACCTCAGTAGCTCAGCTATTTTGCAGAGTGGATTTACACCCTGCAATCCCTATTCAATGACTCTTCGTGGTTAACATTCAAAACTATCTGTGTAAATCATTTGTTTTAAATACAATGGCTGCTATCTGACCTTTCTGCTGAACTGTCTTAACCTCATTTCTGCTTTTCCTGACCTGAGTTGAAGCAGTTCTCATTAAGGTCACTAACGAGATGTTCTTGACAGTACGAAGTACCCTTTTTCACACTTTTCCCTTCAGATCACCTTCTGCTTGCATTTCCTTTGCTTTTTGCTGCCAGGAATGATGTCCTGCTAACTCTGCTAACTCTGCACTGACAGCAAGAGTCTTTCATTGCTTTGTCTTCTTCTACTGATATTCTCCAGATCTCTCACTTCTTTCTTTTGCTTTTCTATGATCATCCCCTAGAATTTCTTCATCTGTTCCAGAGTTTCAGTTGCTTCATACTCTAAAACGCACAGAGCAGTCTCTCATCTGGAAAGCTGACTAATTCTGTTGTTTATCTTGAGTTATATATAGATACTGGCTGCATCATGGTTAATTAAAGCAAAATTACCAACAGTTTTTAATTCAGAAGATGTTTGGAAATCTTGTTTTTCTGCCTCTAGCTACAGTTTGCTTCTGGGTTTTCTTTCTTTTTTTCTTTTACTAGATTTGCTATGCATTCTACCAGGATATTTGGGAGAAAAGTTGCAAAAGTAGGTTCTGTTATTTCCAAAGGCACAACTGAGACTGGATATGCTTTCCTTTTAATAATACATAAATATTTGTTGCCTATTATGAATGTGCCTTTTGCCTCATAAACTTCAGCTAGTGTTCACAGAACTTCTGTTTTATCATAGAGTCAAAGAACGGCCTGGGCTGAAAAGGACCACAATGATCATCTAGTTTCAACTCCCCTGCTCTATGCAGGGTTGCCAACCACTAGATCAGGCTGCCCAGAGCCACATCCAGCCTGGCCTTGAATGCCTCCAGGGATGGGGCATCCACAGCCTCCTTGGGCAACCTGTTCCAGTGTGTCACCGCCCTCTGAGTGAAAAACTTCCTCCTAATATCTAACCTAAATCTCTCCTGTCTCAGTTTAAAACCATTCCAGTTACCAGGAACTTCACCAGACAGCCGTGATTTTTCAAATGTGAGGGAAAGCAGCTCGGCAACCACATCAGCCATCTCTTTCAGAACCCTAGGATGGATATCATTTGGACCCATGGACTTATATACATTCAGTTTCATGAGGAGGTCTTGGACCTGTTCCACCATTACAGTGGGACAGAAACCATTCCCCACACCATCACCTAGAGGTGAGGTCCTGGCAGACATGGGAAGCCTTACCACTTGCAAAGACTCAGGTAAAGCACTCACTGAGAACCTCAGCTTTTTCTATGTCTGAGGAAGCCAACTCCTCATTACCTTTCATCAGAGGGGGAACACTCTCCTTGGACTTTCTCCTCCAGCCTACGTACCTGTAGAACTCTTTCTTGTTATCTTTCAGACCCCTCACCAAGTTCAGCTCCATCTGTGCCTTGGCTCTCCTAATCCTATCTCTACACACACACACATGGACAACATCCCTGTATTCCTCCCAGGCTACACAACCCTGTTTCCACTTTCTGTACATTTCCCTCTTTTCTCTCAGTTTAAGCTGCAGGTCCTTGCATAGCCATGACAGTTGTCTGCCTCCTCTGCTCGACTTCTTCTGCTGGGGGATGGAGAGCTGTTGCGCTCTCAGAAGGGTGTCCTTAAAGAGCTGCCAGCTCTGTTCTATGCCCATGCCCTTAGGGACAGTTTCCCAGGGGATCCCACTCGTCAGTTCCTTGAACAGCCAGAATTTTGCTCTCCTAAAGCACATGGTCCTAGCTCTGCTTTTTGCCAGGCCTGCAATCTTTAAGATCACAAACTCCACCAAGGCATGGTCACTACAGCCCAGACTGCCTCCAATCTTAACCTCTCTAATGATCTCCTCTGCATTAGTGAGCACCAGGTCCAGTGAGGCTTTACCTTGGGTTGATCCATCTGGACCAGGAAGTTGTCCCAGACACCCCCCATGCTGCTATCGCAGCAGATATCCAGTTGGTTGAAGTCCCCCATCAGGACAAGAGCCTGCAAGCGCAACACCTCCTGGAAGCAAGAAGGCTTTGTCAACAGGTTCCTGCTGATCAGGTGGACTGCAGCAGACCTCAACCACTAGATGCCCTTTACTGGACAGATCCTTAATTTTTACCCACAAGCTCTCAACTTGATCATGGCCATTCCTCAGACACAGCTCTTCAGAATCTAACCACTTCCTAATATAGAGGGCAGCTCACCCACCCCTCCTATCCTGTCTATCCTTTCTGAAAAGCCTGTAGTCCTCAATCAGGGTATTTCAATCATGGGATTCATCCCACCATGTTTCTGTGGTAGCAGTTAGGTCATACTTTCCCAGCTGTGCCATTGTTTCTAGCTTCTCCTGTTTATTTCCCATGCTGTGCACATTGGTATAGAGGCACTTCAGCTTAGCTTTTGGCCTCACTGCCTTCTCAAAGGAGCCCTCCCTAGTACCTCCAGAACAAGTCTGGGGTTTTCCCTTACTGCCTCCCAAGGTGACAGCATTCCCACACGCTTCTCTATCACCTAGTATGCCTCCTTCCCCCATCTTATCTAGTTTAAAGCCCTGCTAATCAGCCCAGCCAGCTTGTTCCCAAGCATGTTTGTGGCCCTTCTAGTCAGTCGGCCCCTGCCTGCTGTCAGCGTTCCCCCCTTCTCAAGGCTATGTCCCAAGCCATAGTACCCAAAGCCCTGAGTACAACACCATTCATGAAGCCATTCATTCATCATGTCCACCCTCCTCCTTTTGTATGGATCCCAGTCACCAACTGAGGACAGAGGAGAACACAACTTGTGCTCCCAATCCTTCCAGCAGTCTTCCCAGAGTCCCGAAGTCCCTTTTGATCACCCGAGAACTTCTTTTGCCTACCTCTTCATTTCCAGTGCAGAAAACCAGTAATGGATAATTATCAGAGGGCTTAACCAGGCGTGTGATGTTCCTAGCAACATCTCTCATCTGGGCACCAGGCAGGCAACACACCTCCCTGTGGGATGGATTAGAGCGGCATATTGGGCTCTTGGTTCCCCACAGAAGGGAGTCCCCTATGACAACAGACCTTCCTTTTTTCCTGACTGACGCTGTAGCAAAATGGGGAGCAGACTGACTAGCCTTGGGCAATCTCTCCTGCACAGAGGGACTTTCACCAACATCCCCCAGTCCGTCCAGCTCGAGAGCCTCATACCTGTTATGTAAGGGAACCTGGGAAGGTGGGACACGCTGAGGGGCAGTCCGCTCGTTGCCCCAAACAGAGACTTGTTTCCATCTCTCGCTGTCTTTGAGGTCTCCCCTTCCCACCTGACTGTGAGACAGCAGATGATCCCACACTGCTTGAGGAGCATCTCCCCCGCACCCTTCCTGCAGGGATGGCAGAGTGCAACTCCCAGTCGATCCCCTTCCCACGATCCCGGATGCTCCTCAGCCTTTCCACTTCCTCCTTTAGCTCTACCACCAGGCTGAGCAGGTCATCCACCCGCTCACACCGCACACAGCTGCTATCCCGGCTGCCCTCCTGTAGCAGTGACAGGGTCAGGCATTCCCTGCAGCCTGAGACCTGCACTGCGGCACGGCTTTCAGTCTGAGTCTCCACGTCCCTTTTAGCAGCAGCTCGCCGCCGTGTGGTGACCACGGTTACACCTCGCTGTATACCTCGCCATCAGTCACTGCGGTTCTGGCTGGGACAGCACTGAAGAAGCTAACCTCGGCGATCAAGGGCTTCTTCTTTACGTGCATTTAGTTATCCTTTCTCTTTGTAGACATCTTTTTAGTATGCCAAAGCAAGTGAGTATAAAGTGGAAACGATGCAAGATGTTTAGCATTTGAATGCTTGGGACATGGAGATGAAAGTAAGTAGTGCTCCCTTGGGTTGGAGAAATGAGATTCTAATGATAATTCTTCAGTGAGACAACTCCTACCATACAAAATAACTCATTTCCATGACAACAGGCTGTGGCCACGGAGGGTGTCTCAGAGACAGACATGATCCCACAGGACTGGCATTTATTTACTCATGGCTGCTTTTTTTACTCTCCTGAAGCCAGACTTCGGCATCTATGAAGAGAAGGAGGATAAGAAGTTTATGTGGACACTGAGTCAGAAAATGGAGATGACTTTAGTGGCTTGAATTCCTTCAGGCTGGGAAAATTTGTCACAGAATCAAAATGTTCAGACTTTTCCACTGAGAAGAAGAAGTAAGATGCTGTTTTTAATTATACATTGTCTTCAAAAACAGAATTTTTCTAACCATAAAACCAAGGAAAAACATAAAACCAAGTAATTTCTGCTGGTTGTGCTACTGATGCACTCTCGTATGATTATATGGCTGTTGGAAAGCGTATCCAGGGAGGCTACTAGATAAAATGGGCTTGGGTCAATATGTTGATGTATTTCACTGCTATATCGATTTTCACTGACCCTTGAAAAAGTCACAGGTGTTTCAGATATGAAGGAAAGAAACTATTCTGGACATGTACTATATTTACCATGTGTGTTCCAGGACTAAAGATTCAGAAGGTCTTCTTGCAGTGTCCAGACTGATTTTTGGTAAAATCAATTGCTTATCCAATTAAGCCCCAAGATTTTAGATCTGGTGTGATTATAGTGAACTGGATGAAGAGAATGGCTATATATTAATTACCCACGCTCTCTACAGATGAGAGAGCTGTGTATACTCATGTGTGTTGGTTCATGCTTGTGTGACTCTACGTACAGTAGTTGCCACAGCAGTAATATGGCTACCAACTTAAGGAAAGCTCTTGAGTATTGTGCACACAACAACTTGAGACATTAAGATAGCTGCACCTGAAGTATCAGGTTGTACTCATATTTTTCTTTGCCCCGTGACCTGACTTATTTAATTTTTATCCTAGATCTTTCAGTTAGGTGCACATCCTAATGCACATATTTAGGCATATAAATTTAAGCTTGTAGTCTGAGAAACAAGTCAGTAAGAGAGCTAAACATAAAACCTATTTGCTGTCTGTAAATGACACAAAGTTACTTTTCAACAAATGAATTTTTCACTTGGAACAATCTGAATAGGCTTTGTTGTCATTCATGTCATCAAGACAAAAAGAAAATGTGTCCTTAACTTCCATGTAAAAGACAGAACCTACTTTATTGAAACATCTGCACTTCAATTATTGCAAGGAATCTTTACTGTAATTATATTTTTCTACTGTTGAGAAGCTAGATTGTTAAGAGAGTAGACATACTTATGCCAGCTTTTAATACAGATTTTTGTCATAAATTCTGTTATGAGTAAGTTGAGTCTATTTCAGGAATGGATTTTAAAAGAATATGGTGCTAAATGCTAGATAATTGGTAAGTTCAACAGAAAAAAAAATTATACAGATGGAAGGTAAACGTTATTTGTTTTCTTGTACAAAAAGTACCTCTAAATCTCAGGATTTTTAGTGACTAAATGCACTCCTGTGCTATGATTACTGATAAAAGAATTACAAGACAGATCAGCCACCAAGGCAAACTCCTCCAAAAAGGTGATTGCTCCAGTTTCTGCGGGACATGGCAAAAGCTGTAAGGACCCTGATCATTGCTCACTGAAAAAAAAATCATAGATGTAAGAAATAGAGGGGGCCTTCCCAAGCCGGGAGGGGGGGAAGAGATAATAGAGTATTTTGGACTTTGTGGATTAGAATGCCTGGCACATCAGAACCACAGAAATATGAGCCAGTGGTGGAAACTGCTGCACAGTGCACTCTAATGCCCTTGAATCATGAAGGGACAAAATCCCAGTTTATATTTCCGGGGTGACTGGGGGTTCCCAAGAGTTGACTGTGTTGGAGGCAGAAATAAGCCTCACTGGTAACGACTGGCAAGAGCACCCTATTGTGACTGGTCCAGTATACTTGGTATCGATATTATAAGGATCCCAAGGGGTATCGATGGGCCTTTAGAATAGCTGCTTTAGACACAGTAGATGATATGGAGCTGTATGTTTTGCCTTGCCTGTCAGAAGACCTGTCTGTTGTGGTGCTGCTACGAGTAGAAGAGCAACAGGAACCGATTGCTACAAAAACGGTGCACATAACAGGGATTCTTTGTGCCACATTCATAAGTTGATTTGTCAATTACAGTCAGGGAGGGATGAGAAAAACTTACTCACTGAAATGCAGCTCCTTTTAGCACCTCGACTACCGGTGATAAACGGCATGTTCAAAGGAAAGGTTCCCTCCACGCATCATTCTACTGATGCCACTTGGCGTAAGTGCTGGTTACACAAAGAGCTCTGATGGGGAACCTCAGTCATCCAGGAATCTTAGAAGTGATCATGGACTAGGCTGAAGGTAAAAAGTCTGGAACATCACTAGGAGAAGAGATATCGCATGCTGAAGAGGCCCCTCCATATAATGAACTACCAGAAAATTAAAAGAAATATGTCCTGTTCACAGATGGATCATGTTGTATTGTGGGGAAGCATTGCAGATGGAAAGCTGCAGTGTGGAGCTCCACACAACACATTGCAGAGGTCACTGAAGGGAAAGGAGAATCTGCCAATATGCAGAGGAAAAGGCTGTCCAGCTGGCTGTAGATTTTGCTGAACAGGAGAGGTGGCCAATGTTTTATCTTTATACTGACTCATGGATGGTGGCAGATACCTGATGGGGGTTGGTTAAGCAGTGAGAACAAAACAACAGGCAATGAAGGGATAAATCTATTTGGGCTGCTGAACTGTGGAAAGACATTGCTGCCTGAATAGAGAATATGGCTGAAAAGGTGTGTCTTGCAGATGCTTGTGTGCCCAAGAGTCGGGCTAGTGAAGAACAACAAAATAACCAACAGGTAGATTGAGCTGGCAAAATATAAGTGACTCAAATAGATTTGGACTGGCAACACAAGGATGAATTATTTCTAGTTCAGAGGGCCCATGAGACCTCAGGCCATCAAGGAAGAGATGCAACATATAAGTGGGCTAAAGACCAAGGGGTGGACTTAATTATGAATGCTATTGCACAGGTTATTCATGACTGTGACACATGTCCCATAATTAAACAAGCCAAGAGGATGAAACCTCTCTGGGGTGATGGCCACCAAATCAGGTCTCGAGAAACAAGTCCTCTGGTGACATGGAACTCCAGAGAGAGCTGATTCAGATAATGGGACCCATCTCAAAAATTCTCTTATAAATGCTTGGGCCAAAGATCGTGTCATTGAGTGGATTTATCATATCTCCTATCATGCACCAGCTTTTGGTAAAACTGAATGATTCGGTGGATTGTTAAAAACCATGTCGAAAGCAAAGGCTGGCGGAACATTTAAACACAGGGAGAAGCATTTGGCAGAAGCCACATAGTTGGTCAATACTCAAGAATCTATCAATTGCAATACTTCCCAGTCCAGCTTCCTACATACAGTAGAGGGAGATAAAGGTCCCTGTAGTACATATAAACAGCATGTTAGAAAATGCTTTTTGGGTCTTTCCAGCTTCTGGGAAGGATAAACATCTTTGTGGAACTGTTTTGTTGAGGGACCTGAGCAGAAACTTGGTGGGTGAGGCAGAAAAATGGGGATGTTCAATGTGTAGCAGAAGGGAATTTTATGCTGGGGGAGTGCAGTCAGTAATTCCATGTATATATATATGTATATATGTGTGTGTGTATGTTTAATGCACGTTAATTATTGTTTGTATGTACATATATTTTAAGCATGATGTAGTGATGTGGAATAAGGGGTGGAATGTCACGGTTTTATGACTTTTGTTATCTATATTCCTCATTGTACCATCACATACTGCACTGGGAGTTAAAGAGTTAATGCTTCAGTTCTTTGTATTGCTGATATTTACGGGTACCTGGTTCTCAGAAGAGAAGAACTACATATCCTAGAGGACTTTTTTTTTCTGCCTTCTGTTCAGAGGGAAAGATATAACTGCTGGCAAGTCACAGGACTTCCTTTTTTTTTTCCCCTTTTTGCTCATCTCTGGAACACGTATGCTTCCTAGACATCTTGCCCTCAGCATTAGATTGAGGCCTTCAATTTTCGGTCACCCTCTCATTTTATTTGATTTATTATTCTCAATTCCAATTATATTGTGTTATATTGTGTTATCTTGCATTCCAATATCTTATTTAGTAAATTAGTTAGTTTCTCCTCAGATCGTTGCTGCTGTTTTGTCTTTAAGCCTTCTGCCTACCCTTTTTCACTTTTCCCCTTTCCCCTTTCCCAGTGTGTGGGTCTGTGGGCCCCCCCAGCCCATAGTGACGGAACCAGGCTGAACCAGACTGTAAATACTTAACACCTATCCAGCATATGCATGTGATGTAGATCAAACTGATTGGTCTCAGATGAGTCTATTTAAAGCATATCACTCCTGGGCTCTCACAGTCATTTTCTGCAGCTTTTCTGAGTCTGTTGCTGCCACCCACATTTAACCTTGTACGACGAGATTTTTCAGCTGTACCAGTATTCAACTCCCACTTCTCAAGTTGTCAAATAGCTACTCAAGCAGTCAAAAGCCTTAAAGTATTAGCAGAGTTTTGCTTTCAGGCAGTTTGCAGGTAGCTAAAATGTAGTTACGCAGAAGAGGAGAGGAAAAAATAAAATGGGTTATTTATTGATATAGATAGGCAGATCTCATTAAATGATATGTTTTAAGTGGTAACTAAAATACTGCATAGAAAGGGAGAATAAACTCCTTTTCATCTCCTCCTGTTCTGTTTTATTGACATTGATAGAAGTTGGCTGCCCCTCCTACACTGCTCACTGCATACCTGTTTATGTTCCAAACTGCTCTGCAGTCTGCATGCAGGCATCACAGCAGAACTCCAGCTACATGTAGCTGCATGTACCTGCAAGTGGTTTTACGAGTATTTACAGTGCATTTGCTAGATATTTTTCTGCTAGCATGCAGAGTACCAAAGATTGTAAGAATATTTCCAGTTTATGTAATGACATTTTAAATATTCTGTTCTAGTTCTCATATACAGTACATAAAGACTTTGAGTCAGTTTATACTCTATGATTTGCAAAAAATTTTGAAGCATTCTTCCTAATTTGCTCTTCAAATTAAAAGCTCCTTACTAAGATTACTTCTCTTAATGACAGAAAATGTCATAACTGACTTACTTTTTTATCCCCTAGGCAGTTAATTACACAAATCTCCTATGGTACTCAAACACCTGCAATGGAAAAAAAAAAAAAGAAATCCCAGGCTGTTAATGTTAAATAATGCAAATAAAAATTAATGCCTTGTGTTTATGTCTCAGGGCAGTTCTAATTTTACACCTCTTTTCTGTTTTCCTCAGATCCATGTTAACATTCTTGGGATAGGCTGGCAATGACTGTGCTGTAATTCTATTTATAGTTTCAGGGATATTCCAGGATATATGTGAACAGGGAAATATTACAATACAGTTCCATTACAGATGGCACACTGTATTCTTAGTTCTTGCTGCCTACATTAGGCACAAAAGCAATAAACTTCCATGTTCTGGGATCCAGAACTTCAAATCTGGTATCCAAAGCAACGCTCAAAAAATGCATTTATGTGTCTTACGTAGATTCAAGTATTTGGGAGAAGTGATGGACACTCTGGAAGGCTGTGCTACCATTCAGCAAAACCTGGACAGACTGGAATGCTGGGCAACAAGAACCCAGGTGAGGTTTAACAAAAGCAAGTGCAGGGGCTTGCACCTGGGAAGGAATAACCACAAGAATCAGTACAGGTTGGGACACAACCTGCTGGAGAGGAGTTCTGTGGAAAAGGACATGGGGATCCTGGTTGACAAGAGGTTGGCCATGAGCCAGCAGTGTGCCCTGGTGGCCAAGAAAGCCAATGGAATCATGGGGTGCATTAAAAGGAGTGTGGCCAGCAGGTCAAGGGAGGTGATCCTTCCCCTCTACTCTGCTCTGGTCAGGCTTCACCTGGGGTGCTGTATCCAGTTCTGGGCTCCCCAGTACAAAAAATACATGGATCTCTTGCAGAGAGGCCAGCAGAGGGACACAAAGATGATAAAGGGCCTGGAACATCTCCCCTGTGAGAAAAGGCTGAGGGAGCTGGTCTGTTCAGCCTTGAGAAAAGGAGACTGAGCGGGGATCTTATTAATGTTTATAAATGTCTTAAGTGTGAGAGTCAAAGGGACATGGCCAACCTCTTTTCAGCAGACTGTGGGAACCGGACAGGGGGAAACAGCCATAAACTTGAGCATAGGAAGTTCTGCACCAATATGCAAAGGAACTTCTTCAGAGTGAGGGTGATGGAGTGCTGGAACAGGCTGCCCAGGGAGGTTGTGGATTCTCCTTCTCTGAAGATATTCAAGACTCACCTGGATGCTTACCTGTGCTGTCTGCTGTAGGGAGCCTGCTTTGCAGGATAGTTGGACTTGTCATAGGAAGAGATCAGATTAGTGAGGCAGAACCTGCCTTTTATAAGCCCATCTTTACTGGGTGTGATTGCCTGGATGTCCTGCATATGATAATTGCCAAGCTCCAGTTAACTGGGACCTCCACAGTTAACCAGGGCTGCTCTTAAATTATTGAAAGTGTTCTAGAAAGCACTTCCACCACCTCCTTCAGCACTCCCATAGTTCTTTTGTCCCCACAAATTTATAAGTGTCCCAGTCGTGTAGGAGATATTTAATAATTTCCCCTTGTATCATAAGTGCTTCATTTTGCTCTCTGCCTCTGCCTTCCAGCTCAGTGAGCTGGATACTATAAAAATAAAATAATAATCAATAAATACTGCAGCAATCCTAATTTTTTTCCCTTCATTGTCAATGCTTTTTCACTCTCAACCAATCAAGGATGGAGATTCTCCTTAGTCCTCCCTTTCTTGTTTATGTACTTATATTAAAAAATATTCTCTATTGTCTTTCACTGTAGTGACTAAGTAAACTCTAGTTGAGCTTTGGGTCTTCCAGGCTTATATGTACATAACCACACAACATCTCTGTATTCTTTTGCCCCTGGATATAGATACTACCTCCAAATTATCTGATTTTGACTCATATTTGAATGACAGTCTTTTACTCAAAGATATATTTCATTTTATGAAGAAAATGCTAGCTTTCTTCCACATCCTCACTTTTAATGGCTTGCCTTACAGGGACAGATCTCTTTTCTCCTTTGGCTTTGAGGGAGCTGGTTTGAAATAAAGAGCAGGAATATTTTTCTGCAATTTTTCCTTGAACTTTCTGAACATGATTATCACTGGCAGCTCTTAATGGCATTTACACAATGCTGAGAGAATTAATTGGATAGGTTTTTGACTCTGATCCATTTCTGAAGGAACAGGATATTGAATAAGATGTATGCAAGAGTGCAGAACCATAGCCATAATTATGAGATCTTGGATCTTGCTTTACAGGAAAAATGTGTGCTATGCTTCATGGTATTTCATAAGATTCATTTTAATGAGACAGAGTACTGTAAGAGTTAACAAGTATTTTTGTATCAGGGAGGGCTATACAGAACTGGGATACACAGTGGCAAAAACAACAATGAGTAGGGGTGATGTGTCACTTTAAAACTATGTAAATCTATTTCAGTGGTGTTTAGTTAAGGACAGTACTCCTAAAAAATGAATCCTACTCTCTTGAATAAAATACATTTTATCTCTTGCCTAGGAAAACAAGCTCAACAGATAAAATAAGAACAGAAAACAAAATATTTTGAACATTATTTTTGAGGGAGAATAATAAGTTCAATAGTACAGGGGTAGTTTAGAACTGTGTTTAGAAATATCTTTACTTATGTGTGTATTGCTAGGCTCTAATGTCAAAATTAAGGAGTATAAAAATGTTTTACTCTTGCTTCTTTGTCCATAGTGTAACTTGAACGAAAGTTGAAATTCTCCCTTAAAATGTGCTGTTTTCTCTTGTTTAGCAAAGGAGTTTCTTTGGACAGATTCCATATGATTATATTTACACAAAAAATGTATTAATTTTAATTGTTTCATCAAAACATGATTCTTGCCTTCAGCGAACATCATGACTAAGGCTTCTTTTCAACTGTGTTGGATTTTTTCTTAACAACTTCTTTGGTTCTGGGCTGAGTTTGGTTGCATAACCATAAATAAAGTCAGGAGAGGTAGGAGAGGAGTAATTAACATTTGGATTACATACAGATGGAGGTAAAACTGGAAAAAGAGTTCATATTTGTGGCTCATTTCTACCAGACACTCATCATAACAAGTGGTAAGTACACTGGCAACTATCATCATGTGCAACTGTTTTACCTTTCTCAGATTTTATGGCTATGGTAATGTGAATAGAAATAAAAATATTAAAAAGACTAAATAAAAGATTTTATTTTATTTTACTGGAGAGCAGTATATCCACAACCTTTAATAATGTAGAAGCATTACTGTACTTTCACCTTACTAGTTCTGCTAGTCAGATCACTAATGGGAGATAAAGCAGTAAGTCTACTTTTGCTGCATTTCATCAGAATTCCTTGAGTCATTCTGAAAATGTCATCACTATTAAATTAGTGTAATAGAATCATAGAACATCCTCTGTTAGAAGGGGCCAACAAGGATCACTGAGTCCAACCCCTGGCTCCAGGCAGCATCACTCAAAATCCAAACCCTTTGTCCGAGAGCACTGCCCAAACACTTCCAGAGCTCTGGCACTTGTGTCCGTGCCCACTACCCTGTGGTGCTTGTTCCATGCCCACCATCCTTGGTGCAGACCCTTGTGTGTTTCAGACAGAGCTATCTTCTTTTTTCAGAAGTGCCAGCGTGGTTTCTTTCTATATACGAACGTATGCACCTATCTATCTGTCTCTCTATTTTTATAAGCTTTGCAAACATGATTTGGAAGTTCTAAGGGCAACTCAAAAGGAATCTTGAAGTACTGATTTTACACATAATTTATGCAGCTTACTTCCTACTAGTTTCCCACTAGTACAAACACTGCATAAGATTAGTACATGAACTAGTAGAATTTTGGTCTCTCCTTGGGAAACTTGATCTATTTGGAGCGTAAGTGCTTTAATAACTTAAAAATAGGTATTTCGTCTCTGTGACTATGTCATAGTGAGAAGTCAAGCATCTTTCAAGGGGGCAGGTTTGATAAACGGTTTATTTGAAAAGAGAAAATGAGAACTATGCCTGGCATATAACAGGTAGATAGATCACTGCATGTTAATTGTTAATTGTGTAAGAGGCAGTTTTCCCTTAGAACTCAACAAAAGGCTTTTCTGTATTTTTGCAGTTTTTAGAGGCAGGTTCCTGAATCTACAGCTGTGCTAGGCGATAACAATTAATGCCATTATCTTATTTGTAATATCAGTGCATTCAGTGTAATAGCCAGCAGATAAAGTCCAGCCATAACTGAGACACAAACATCTATCTCCTCTGCTTTTTTCCCCTTTTTAGTATGTTTACATGATTATTAAAAAATGAGTTCATTCACTAAGTTTATTATATGATCTATTAAGAATAAATATGAACATGATGAAGAAATCAAACTATAAAATCTCTTTCCCCTTTCCCTCCCCCCCCTTTTGCTCAGAAAAAAAAACCAAAAAAAAAACAACAAAAAAAGAAACAATAGCAGATAAAAAGCAATTGAAAGGTTAGTTACTCTACAGATAAGGAATGTCATCCAGTCTGTGGTAGTTTAGCTCTGTTGTCCATGGCATCCAACAACAGTTACTTTTCAGAAATTTTTCATCTGGCACGTAGTGTAGACATGAGGCTACTTGGAATTCTTTTCTGAAACCATTCCTTTTGGGTCTTACTTGTTATTATAACTCAGCCCAAGGCCCTTCTTCTTTTTGATAAAAAATAACAGGACTTGAAAGCACCTGTCTTCTTGCTTAATTAGCGAGATAGACTGGTAGTTTTATAGAATGACAAATTAAAGATTTTATTTCCTTTCTATAAAATACAGTTTTGGAAATAGTGCTGGTGCAGTACTTCTGCATCCAGCTTCGATGAGTGTTTTAACATAGAAATTGTATAGTGATTATTTTAGCAAAGGAAAGCTGTAATGTGTTGTTACTATTTATGACATGTTTCTGAAACTTACATTTGCTCTTCTGCCATGAACAACTGATTGTCCTATAGCTATGGTCCTCCTGTTCATATTTCTTTTAAATTAATCTGATTTCAGTGTGAATGAACTTTAGGCTCCAGCTGCAAGTTTGTTACTGCCCATGTAAAGTCAAACCATGACTTGTATTGACTTTGACCTGCTTAAAAATAAACAAACAAACAAAAAATAGCAGATGTTTCTGAAGTCTCTGATTTGTCCTAGAAATGGCTATTGTGTTGGTTTTGCTCTCTGTAGCCTCACTAACAAGAATGCCTATAATTCTATACTCCCACTCTTGCACTACTCAACTTAATGTGGTCAGTAGAGATATGAAAAGCAGTCATTTAAATGTATGAATTCAAATATACTTTTTACATTTCCCTTTCATTAATCTTCATAAAAAAATCTTCCATCAGGAAATTCTTATGTTATTGCTTTTCTTATGTAGGAAGCCTATTGTCTTCTTTGCTTTACACCTACTTTTATACTTTTCCATGTTCTGAGTTAACCACATTACAAGGAAGTTTACACACACATGTACACATGTCATTGTTTTATTTTGTGCCATTATGGCAACTAGTTTATTTTACAGTGAAAACAAGCATCCTCTAAACAGAGAATAATGGACATCACTTACGGTGAACAGTATGAAGAGTAATAAAGGAAGGTTAGTTCTCAAATTGAATAACCCATTGTCAATACTATGAAAAAGTAGATTTATACATTTTCTGAAAATACATAACAACATATTTAAATGAGATCTGCAGAGCTATGAGTATAAAGCATTAATAACTAAGACTCTCATTCCTCTGGTCTGTATAGTCTGCGTGCATTTAAAAAAAAAAGTATAGAAGTGTCAATTTTTTCCTGATGGAATTATAAATGACTTTGGTTTAAAACTTTGAAAACTTTATTTCTAATAAAGAGACAATAATCTATTACAAGAGGGTCTTAAATATTATCAGGGCATAGCTGAAAGCATTTGAGATGTCCAGTTACTGGCAGTAGATCTATGTAATCATTAGCCCTTCACTTGTTGTCCTTCACTGCAATTTCCACCAGTCAGGAAAGGTTGTCACATACTGTTGATGAAATGTTTGTACAGTAAACCTCAGTTAACATGATACAACAACTCAAACTGTTCTCATGCAGTCATCAGAAATATCTGCCTCTGGGAAGGTTGCATGGCCTTGGCAAATGGCATGTAGTGCAGAAACTCCCAATTTTTCATGCCTTCTAATAATGCTGAGTACATAAAAGAAAAAGAAAATCCTTGCCTTTAGGGTACAGAGCTTGCTTTTATGCTGTCATTTGTTCCATTTCAGGCTTTCCCAATAGCTGAATTTGTTCACAAACATTTACCATTTTGTTTTGTAAACTGACATGGAATTCTGTCTGTACTGGGCTTCTGTGGCAAGTTTTTTGTAGCTGAGGATGGCATGTTGCAGGAGAGGCATTTGTGAGAAGAGCATAGAAGCTGCCCCTCTTCCAACCTAAAGGTCCAAAAAGTACCTGCTGCTGGCCAGAGCTGAGCCCATTGGTGACACTGGCTTTGCCTCTGTTTGGGCACATTTAAGAAAGGGAACAAGTACTGCACAGCAGCAGCAGAGAGAAATATGAGAGAAGCGCTCCTGCAGGCACCCAGGTCACTGCAGGAGAAGGGCAGGAGGAGCTGGGTCCAGGGGAGACCCGCAGAGCAACGTCTCCCTGCAGCCTGTAGGCACTGGGCAGAGCAGATCACCCCGTGCAGCCCACAGTGCAGTAGGGGATGAGGCCTGGAGGAGCAACAGCCCATGGACACTCCAGCAGCCTGCAGTGAGGCAGGAGGGCTGGGGGAGATGCTGCCCGTGGGGATCTGTGTGGATCAGTGCCTGCGCTATGGAGCCATGTTGGAGTAGTGCTTGGAGAGCTGCAGCCCGGGGAAGCCCACGTGGGATCATTTTGGGAAGGACTGAATCCTTTGGGAGGGACCCACGTGGATCAAGAGACAGAGAGTGACCATGGAGGAGTGGCGGAGATGAAGAACTATGGACTGACTGCAGCCTCCATCCCATGTTCCAGGTGCCATTTGGGGGGAGGATGTTAAAGAAGATGGATGGGAGAAATGTGCCTTTATTTGGCTTTTAGTTCCTACTGCTCCAGTCTGTCAGTAGCTGGTAATAAATTGCATCTGTGGTTTTGCCTGTAGTGGTAATTGAGTGGTGGAGATTTACTACCTGTTAGCATGAATGCACCACATCTACTCAGCACAGACAACACCTGGAGAGCTGGATTCACTTCTAGGCTCCCTAGTACAAGAGAGATATGGGCACACTGGCATGCTATTCAACAGAACGTGTATTTGGATTCCTGCTCTTATGAATTTGGATACAGGCATGTTTCCTTGATAAATTATTGCATTGTATTAATTCTGAAGATATCGTTCAGTGGTTAATCAGTCACATTGTGATAATTTGCTCTTATTCATAGTGACTGTATAAAATTTTGCTGTTTTTAACAATGTTTTCCTTTCCTTCCATTATAGAATTGGGCAGTCTTCTTATTGTCTTCATGTTAAAATTAGATAAATAGAAATGGGAAATAGTCAACTTTGTTGTGGTTTGTTTGGTTAGTTTCTTAAGAAATGAATTCAATCTTGGAGATCTACAGTAACACTGAACAGAACTGAGAGCCTTCTTTAATTCAACATATTCAAATCCCTTTTCAGTATTACTTAAATTCATAATTGCCAAAACCTACAGACAGTATTTAAAGGATGGCAACATGTGGGACAGACCCCTACTCCAGAGTGACCATGAAGGAATGGCAGAGACAAAGCATTATGGACTGACTGCAACTTCCATTTCATGTTTCCTCACACTGCTTGGGGAGAGGGGTTAGAAAAAGGGTGGGTAAAGGGAGGGTGTTTTAATTTGCTTCTAGCTCTCATTGCTCTATTCTCTTATCCATAGATGATAAAGTACACTAATCTCTGTTTTGTTTGTGAAGGTGTCTGGTGAGAGGTCTCCCTGCATTCATCTCAACACATGAACATTTTTTTTCATCATATTTTCTCCCCCTGTCCCTCTGACTAGAGGGAGTGAGAACATCATGATGGTGTCCACCTCCACAATCCAAATATTCGTTGATCTGAAGGGACAGTCAACTTCAAGAGAAGTATTTGGGACTAAACATACAAGCAAGTTCAGCTAAGTTACAGATGAACATCACTGTACTTCCACTCAGCTGCCTTTTTTTTCTTTTTTCTTTTTCTTTTTTTTGGTAGGAGATAACTGTCTTTGCCTTTTTTCTTTTTCTTTTTTCCTTTTTTTGGTGCCAAAAATTAATTTCCTTTATATCTCTTTTCTTAAACCTCCTTCAAATAAATGAGTCCCATGGTTTTATTAGCTTCAGAACCTGTCCCTTCATTTCTTGTGTTTTTAGTATTCTGATAAATCCAGAAGTGCTGAAACGACTTTTTCTTAATATAAATCCAAGCTGCAAGTGCAAAGAAAAAGATCCTGGTTTGGCTGATTTAATAACAAAGAGCTCATTTGAAATCTCTGATGTTTTTTTTTTCTACGTTGTTCTCCCACAAATCAAAACTCAGTCAATATATGGGATATTTTTGTCTCATTTCAGTTCAGTTTCTTTGAGACTGTGAAATGACAGCAGCTATGAATTGATTAAGTCTTATTTCAGTATTTTGCATTATTCATCATTTTGAATCTGTCAATATTTCTTTCC
Source organism: Chrysolophus pictus (assembly GCA_037305975.1). Lineage (NCBI taxonomy): Eukaryota > Metazoa > Chordata > Aves > Galliformes > Phasianidae > Chrysolophus > Chrysolophus pictus. The sequence continues at coordinate 3,973,205 of CM074614.1, forward strand.
TTGGGGTTTTGACAATCAATTCTCTACCACACCTCTAGCTTCTTAAGCACTTGAATACATGTTCTTTTTTTCTTTTCTTAGCTCACCTAGGTACATTTAGGTATATTACCCTTGTCTTTCTTTTAAATGCCATTTGTCACAATGACATATGGCTAGATAATACCTTGCATGTTGTTTATCCCATCAGTACAGATAAGTCAGATAGCACTCAGATTTTCTGATAACGTAGATCTAATGTATGCTACGTAAAAATAATAATTCTTTTTTGACATGTGGCTGGGTTTTTTTGACAGATACCCGTATTATCTATATGGATCTCTTTTTAATTTGATGCAAGTGCCCTTCAAGTCATATAGGCAAGTACATATTTTATACCCTCATATCATTTGGCATGACATATCTGGGCAGACAGGGCCCAAGAGCAAATCCCAGTCTGTGTTAACTGCTAAGGGTATAGATGGTAGAGTGGATGGAGCCTGGCTATGCTATACTTGGCTGCAGAAAGGTGTCAAACTGATCTTTTCTTCTAAAAACTAAAAATGTTCGCCCTACAGAAAACATTCAGGGAGGATTTCATCAGTGCATGCAAAATACCTGAAGGAACAGTGCAAAGAAGTTGGAGAGAAGCTCATTCCAGTTGTGTCCATTGGCAGGATAAAAAGCAATAAGCACAAAATGAAACAAAGGAGATTCCATTTAAATGTTGGGAAAGACTTTACTGCACACAGCACTTACACACATTGCCCATAGACCTAATGGAGTCTCTGGAGTTCTTTGAAACCTGTTAGGACATAGAATCATAGAATCATAGAATGGTTAGGGTTAAAGGGGTAAGATCATCTAGTTCCAACCCCCCTGCTATAGGCAGGGATACCTCCCACTAGACCAGATTGCTCAAAGCCCCATCCAACCTGGCCTTGAATGCCTCCATGGAGGGGGCATCCACAGCCTCACTGGGCAACCTGTTCCAATGTCTCACCACCCAAAGTAAAGAATTTATTCCTAATATCTAGTTTAAATCTAGTTTTGTTTAAACCCATTTCCCCTTATAGTGTCACTTTATGCCCTTATGAAAAGTTCCTCTTCAGCTTTCCTGCAGGTTCCTGAAGGTAGTAAAAAGCTGCTATAAAAAAACTGCTATATCCCAGAGACTTCTTATCTCCAGGCTGAGGAGCCCCAGCTCTCTCAGCCTGACCCTGTAGGGGAGTTACTCCAGCCTTCTGATCATCTTCATGGCCCTCCTTTGGACCCACTCCAACAGCTTGATATCCTCATGTTGGAAGCCCCAGAACTGGATGCAATACTCCAGGTGGGGTCTCACAAGAGCAGAATTGAGGGGCAGAATCACCTCCCTCAAATTGCTAGTCACACTTTTCTTGATGCATCCCAGGATACAGTTGGCCTCCTGGGCTGCAAGTGCACATTGTTGGCTCATGTTGAATCTTTCATCAACCGACACTCAGAAATCCTTCTCCTCAGAGCTGCTTTCAAGCCATTCACTGTCCAACTTGTGCTCAGTATTGCCCCAGCCCAGGTGCAGGACCTTGCACTTGGCCTTGTTAAACTTCATGAGTTTGGCATGGGCCCACCTCTCAAGTCTGTCCAGGTCTCCCTGGATGGCATGCCTTCCCTCTAACGTGTCAACTCCCACACTCAGAACTTCACTAGACTGTCATGGCCTTTCAAATAAGATCCGGGGAAGCCTGATTTATGTGATCTGCTGGAACATCAAAATGGCCAAGGTGACTTGAAGAGCCCCTTTCAACTTTTGTGGACTGCTCAACTTGTATAATGACTTTTTTTCACTACAGTGACATAGTTAATCCTTCAGGCTAGTCTATCCTGGTTATATTTTGATACAAAAAAAGTTAAAAGTATTTGCATAATGGCATTAAATTATCTCTGATTCATGATCTAGTTTCCCGATTTAGTCCCCAGTGGCTGGAAAAAGGCAAACATTACTTTCGTTTTTAAGAAGGGGAGAAAGGAAGACCCCAGGAACTGCAGGCTGGTGAGCCTCATCTCTGTGCCTGGGAAGATCGTGGAGCAGATCCTCCTAGAATTTATGTTAAGGCACGTAGAAGACGGAGAGATGATTCGAGTCAGCCAGCATGGCTGCATCAAGGGCAGGTTGTGCCTGACCAATCTGGTGGCCTTCTGTGATGGAATGACAGCTTCAGTGGATGGGGAAAGGCTGATGGATGTCATCTACCTGGACTTCTGTAGAGCCTCTGACATGGTCCCTCACCACATCCTTCTCTCTAAATGGGAGAGGTATGGATTTGAAGAATGGATGGTTTGATGGATTAGGAACTGGTTGGTTGGACGCAGCCAAAGGGTTGTGATCAGTGGTTCTTTGTCTGGGTGGAGGCCGGTCACAAGTGGTACTGTTGGAAATATCCAAATAACTTTTGTCAGGATGGTATCTCTGAAAAAGCAGATTTTATTTGCGATTGCAATGGTGAGCATCCTGCAAGCAGGAGCGCCCCTAAGGACACAATGACAGCTTTTTGTACTTTGTTTCCCCCTTCGCCTATCCCCCTCTTCTGTTTCCCCATTGACTGGGTACTCCAGGTTCACAATCTTATCAAAGTTTGCATTTGTTAATTGGTGTGTTATCTGGTGTCAGTCAGTAGCCATCCTGTTGTCCAAGATGTCCCAGTGCTCTTGTTGTGTGCACTGTGTCCAGGCCTGGGGCCTCCAGCACAAGAAGGACGTGGAGCTCTTAGAACGGGTCCAGAGGTGGGCCACTAAGATGATCAGAGGGCTGGAGCACCTCTCCTACAAAAAGAAAGGTTGAAGGAACTGGGCTTGTTTATCTTGGAGAAGAGAAGGCTCTGGGGAGACCTCATCATGGCCTTCCAATATTTGAAGGGAGCATATAAACAGGAGGGTGTATGGTTGTTTACGAGGGTGGATAGTGATAGGACAAGTGGGAATGGTTTTAAACTAAGACCGGGGAGGTTTAGGTTAGAGATTAGGAGGAAGTCTTTCACTCAGAGGGTGGTGATCACTGGCACAGGTTACCCAGAGAGGCTTTGAATGCCCCATCCCTGGAGGCATTCAAGGTAAGGCTGGATGTGAGATGATCATCGTGGTCCTTTTCAACCCAGGTTATTCTATGACTTGCAGGCCAAGAGCAAGGAGAGGTAAGAAATTGCCAGAGATAAGCAGCCAGTGATCAGCCTTTTGTGAGCTTATCTCAAGGGAGATAACATCCAGAGGACCTGCATGCTCCAGGTGCTGTCTGTGACTCTAACCTAAGTGCCCAGGAATGTCACTGGCAGAAAAAGAGGATAAAAAAGGGCACCTACAACCAAGGAACTGTGTACCCGGTATCAGATGCCTCGTGGTGTGATACTTGCCTGCTGCCTTGCCTGATTATCCTGGGCCTGCTACCTGAGACCTGCCTGTTTTTCCTGGACCCACTGTCGGTTGCGTACTGATTATCTGCTTGATGCCTAAGGCCAGCTATTCTGCTACCTCCTTCCCCTGTGCCCTCATGCTGGCATCGACCTTGAGCTGTTGGAACTGCACACAACAGGACACTGCTGGATTCTTTGTAGTTGCTATCCCTGCTTTACATAATTCTTGCTCTTTTCCCATCTTTCGTATTGCCGCCTTCCCTTGCCCATTGTCCTAATTTGTAATGATCACCAGCCTTTCCCTTCCCTATCTATTTAATTGATGATAAACTGATTGGATTACATTTGACCTTACTTATGTCTCAATCTCCCTCTGGGTATATCAAAGTTTCTCAATCTCACTCCAGTATATCAAAGAATCTGTTCTAATAATGATACACAAAGCCAGTAGTAGGTAAGCTGAACTTTATTTCCCTTGAAAAAAAGCATATACTGTCTTAGCATCAAAAACCAATATCCATTTTATTACTGAATTTTTCTTCTATGACTTCATGAATCTTATCACTGAAGAATACTACTTCTTGCGGATACATTTCAAATTCTTTTTCTAGTTGACATTTCTTTCAGTTCTCATGCAAGCGTTCAAATCAAACGAGCCACTTTTCTAATTAAAATGAGTTTGTTTTTTTTTCCTTTTTCATTAATTAGTTCACTGACTCTGATATTTTCTCTTCCTCAAATTTTTTAGCTTTTTTGGAGGGATGTCACAAGGGCAGGAAGGAAGGGATGGATGAGCATCCACATTCTTCTGACCTTTGAAAGTCTCTACTACAGAACTTATTGCACAGGCATGCAGGCATGGCACCAGTCATCCTTCTCTGGAAAAACATGATATGTAAGTGATGAAATGCTAGTTTCCTAGAACATGTTCATTCTGCTTCCTAGGGATAGCTTGTAATTATTTGTGATCCTTTTCTAATGGAGTCAGATGATCTCATGGGTTATTTATAAACCAATAGTTCAAATACCACATAGTCAGTTTACATGTTCCCTGCAGATTTGTGGTGAAAATGCTTGAATAGTTATCTCTGAGGAGCCCATAGCCAATTATTCATTTTTTTTCCCTTTTCAGCCTTTTTGTATTTTGAGACTGTAATGAATACAATAAAAGTTCATTAACTTTAGGATCTTATGTGGCTCAATAATGCTAAAATTAATGCTTTTAAATAAATAATTACTTGACTAAAAGCCTCAGATTTTATTTTAAACATTTACCAAATTCTCCAAACATTTTTATTTTTGACTTAAACAAAAAAGCTTTGTACTATGTCAAGGCAAAAAATTCCATCAGCATATAGGAATAAATTGAAAATACAATGTTCTCGGATAAAAATTCTGCATGAATATTGTTCTAATATGAAAGACTGTAAATAAAGTTATTTCCCAAGTACTATTAGTATTAACTTGGGAGCCCAATAATCAGACAAACAAAACAAAGATAAGTGTTTAATTGATAAAATCTCAATGTCACAGGTAATGATTGGTGTCATGTTTTTCATGATGTTTAACATACCAAAGAGATTCAGAATGCTCTGGAAAATAGTAAGATCCCACTACTGTATCTCCCCTGGAACTTTTAACAGTTGTCTGAAAAAACAAAACTTTTCTACCTGCAGGAAGACTGAACAAAACAGGAGATTTGGAACCGATGACTATGATTGTGAATGTAAAGATTTTTTTTCAGTAACAACTGAAAAAACAACATCTTGACTTGTGGAAATCAACTCCAAAACCACAAAGTAGTTATAGAGCAGGTATATCATCAGCGCTGCGCATCCACGCTGGGTACAAAGGGGGATCCCCTCCTAGTATGCACACTGCAAAGTGACAGTTCAAGGATATTTATAGAGACAAGTTACACATCTGCAAGAATAGGAGGGGATATTACAGTTGATTCCAAGAAGTTATCATCATATTCTCTACCCCTAGCTGTTAAGGCATGAAAGTCTTCCTGAGCTTGCTGAAGAAAAGTCTGCATGAGAAAAAGTAGAAAATTTCTCCTTAAGCCAAAAAGGTGTATTTCTGATCAGTAAAAAGTACATTTCTGAAGGACAGTGGAAGAGGATATTTATGTGTTATGTGGTTACTCTATCACGGAATTCGGTGTTCTAAGAGCTTTCTTAGGCACTGAGACATACCTCATATTTGACTTCTGTGTTGTTTTTTTTTTTCTGTATGCAGGTTATTAGGTCTGTTTGAATAAATTTTCTACCCTGAAAACAACTGCAGATTTACTTTATCACATAGTAGAAGTCTGATGTTTCATAACATTTTCTTTTCCTTGGGCTTGAACTCCTAACCAAAAATCCCATATAAATCAGATGGAGGCCAAAAGACCAAAAGACCAAAAAGGAAAAAGCCACCAACAAATACGATGTCCAGAATTTCAAGTAGGTTGAAGCTCAGAGAATAGAGGTGCTGAATTGAAGTTTGATGTGGCTATTTTCCCCTGACCTGAAGTATGTATCTTTGAGTCATTCCAAATACATTCATCATTTCTCATAAGGAAATTACCAATCTAACAGATTTTCAAGGTGAATTGCCTTTAGAAATATAAATGTGTTTAATACTAAAATAATTGCGTGCCAAAACAATCTCTCTGGTTGAATCTAATGCCATATAATACCTTGACTGGATAGAATCAGTGCTTGTTATTATAACAAATTCTTCTAAAAGCACAGGAGAAATCTACTGCCTTATTGTCAATGGTTTCTGGGCCAGTTTGGTGCAGTTCCATGACTAAATGGGGTGGAGGGATCTATAGATCTCCACAGGGTAGGGGGATAGAGAAAAAGGGGAGAAGATAGAGAGATAGGGCCTAAAAAATAAACAGCAGCAACAAGCTAAGGGAGAAAACTGGTTTCCTAAATATGATAGCGAAATGACAGATAACACAATTTAATACAATAAAGTTGGAACTGAAGCTAATAAATCAAATAAAATGAACATCTTCTGGGATATGTAGTTCTGATCTGAGACAGGTGTACCTGGAACTGTCGACAATCCATGGAACTGGAGCATTAACTCTTTAACACCCAGTGCTCCACATGATGTTATGATGTGGAATATCGGTAACAAACATCACAAAACCATGACACTTGTGTAGTCCTCTGAATAGTAAAAGTATCTTTAGGACTGTTAGAAACATCCTAACGTAGTTCTTTTTCTCCTTTTCCCACTAAAGGTCACACTGAAAACAAGAGACCAGAAATGCCTAGCATAGCTCATACATCAGCTGCACAACATTGCACAAGTTGTCATTATAATTGATGATTGCACTGCAAAATGATCCTCTCGCCCCTTTTCCTATTTAGAGCTGTACATCTTTGCAGTGAATGCTGTGCAGTCTGAGTGTTACGCTTTGGAAGATGATCTCCAGCTGATGCTTCTTGGCTTACTCATCATTTGCAGTATGAACCACCACTGCCACAGACCCTCTTAGGCATGCTCTGCCTAGGTAACACAGATCAAACAGTAGTGCTTATGTGGCCTGCAGGTACAGTCCAAACTGTGCAAAGAAAGCAGAAAGGAAGCGACACTATGAACTGGTTTCAGAGGGGCTTTCACCAACTAAGAATCCATTCCAGGACACTTAAAATCCAAATGTGCCCTTCAATAAGCAGAGGGATTTTTTTTTTATTATTATTTTTTTTCCCAAATAAGTATTTACCTACTCATATCTACCAACAATTTACAATCCAAATAAGCAATGCAGCTTTGAGGCAATGAGCTCCCATGAAACGCATGGCAGACAGTGAGAATCAATGGGACATATGGACAGTGCTACAAATACCTAATGACACCTGCTGACTTTGTAAAAGCAGCAAAAAAAACCAATTTCAATTCTCATGTTCTTAGATTGAAAAACAACACCACAATACTCAGTTTCCAGGTCTCACAGGGTCCCCTAGGTACAAAGGTGCATTCATTAGGACAAAAAGGACCTATGTGATGAAATTGCCTCCTTTACTTTTTTGATTTGCATATTGCCTACCGAGAGGTTCTGCCTGCTGATTTTATACCTCCTTTCCATTATATAACTTCCGTGTAATTGTTTTGACAATCAGTACACAAACCTGAAGAACACAAACAGAAGACTGCAAAAAAATCCCTTTATTTACACAATTAATTTCAGATAATTCTTAGGTAACCAGCTGTACAGTAAAAATAAATTCTGATACATGACAGGAATGCCCAGTAAATCAGGGTTTTAAGCAACAAAATACTAAATACAAACATTCTACTAAAAAAAACCAAACATCTTACAGTAATTCAAAGGAAGCACTATTTGCAGCATACTAACACACTTAGCATTTCTTAGACAGAAAAAAATTAATAGAAACCAAGCTTGTGTAAAGCTGCATGGCATTTCCACTACCTATACACAAAGTAAAGCAAGGACTCAGCATGTGCAGGAATATAGTAAATGGAATTCTCACTTTGAGGGCCTTAGTTTCTGCTCTATTTTTTATATCATCCTCTTAATTGGGGTGCTTTAGTTATCTTTTTTTTTGCAGATAGTCGGTTGCAATATTGGAATTTTCTCTTCAAGTTCTGTTTTCATATAACAGAATTCTAACATCTGTCTCGACAACAGGTAGTATTTGAAAGGCAAAAAGCTGATTTTTCCCTTATGCACAAGGGTATAGTTGAAACCTCAAGTTTTCTTTAAATTCTTCATGGCACTCCCTTGGAGTAACAAAATAATAACTTACAGTTCTAATTTTATACTATGATTTCAATGTTTTTCTTCTACCAATTCAGATTTTTATATACGTTCTTTTTGTTATGTCTTTATCCTCATTATTAATGGTATGTTTCAGAAGAAATAAGTGGAAGTGATTTACATAGTGGTAAAATAAGCAAGTGCTTCTATTTTTTTGGAAGGCAGTGAAAGTCTGACCTCAGAGATACGAAAAAACCTGCAGAAATACCCATATATTGTAGTTAGGATAGGGCTCTGATTAAGCAGAATTTTTTCAGTGCATGTCTGCAGGAACTGATGGCATTTAATAGTGGCAGTGTAGTTGCAGTAGTGGCTAGGATGTGCTTGAACTGTGAGGAAGGAGGGATGGAAGAAAGTGCAATGTCTTCAGATGGTTTGTTTTGTGAAAAAAAAAAAAAAAAAAAGTTATGCTAGGGGAACTAAATCCTGATCACTAAAACAGTTCTTCAAAGAAAAAAAAAAATGCATGCAATTATTTCAGTTTTACTAAGTCTAAGAAATGAGACATAAACAAAGCATGTGATTTGACCAAAACGCCTAAACAAATCTGTAGAACTTCTGACAGAAACCAAGGACACGTTTAAGCGCTGTTACCTCACTGCTTTTTTCATGCAGCTTTCCTAAGAAATAAAAAATCAACCCTCAGCTACTATCTAGGTCCCTAGGAAGTCATCAATACAATTTTTAAGTGTGAAAGCAATAATAATATCAATTATAATGCCCATTGTTTTGAAGACTTTTTTTTTACCTTTCATGTTTAAACTGTCTCCGCAAATGTGAAAGTAAACACTAAAATGATTTGGTTTGGTAAAAACAGCCTGGATGGAGGGAAAGAGTGATGCCTAAAACTTGGTCTGAGAAAAGACGTTTGGATGATGGTACCTCTGCTTGAGCTGAAGCAGAGTCCATGGAGAAGTTGTCTGCATGATTAGATCTGCAGTTTTATGGAGTGGAGTTGGGGGATTCTCTTCTACAACAGTGCTGGTTCAGAATAGGCAGTATTTTTTCTGAAAGTTAACTGGTTTTCATTAACCCTCTTACTACATCAAATGGGAGCTGAGAAAGACATGATGTGGACATTAGAAGAAAATCAGCTAAAATAATAACAAAGATGTGAAGGATACGATTATGCAGAGGGAAGAGAGAAGCAAGCTGCTGACTAGCAAAGCAACCTAGGGAAGAATTGCAGGACACACAAGGGTCACTTAATCTGCAAGATGGGGACAGATGGCTTTGTTTATTTCTACTCGTGCAGAAATGTCTCTTCTCTGTAATCTGCAGCTACTGAGCTGAAGGCCAAGCACTGGAAGAAGCCCACTCCTCTTGCATCTTGCAGTCTGGGAAGAAAACTCTCTATCTCCAATGTGGTGTTAGAAAGTGGCATTCCTTTATTCCTTACAATGCACATCGGGTGACTTGACAAGCAAGCACGTGCTCTCAGAGGTCAGGTTCTACACTTATACAGTTAAGACATACATATGCAGTATGTTGTCATATTCACTCTTTTTCAAGATCTCATAGATATGTGCTAAGGTCCCTTTGGGCATGTTCAGTGGTATTTAGGGTGGTTGAATGCCCACCTACTTCTTCCCCTTTTTTCACCATCAGCTTCATCACTGAAAATTGACTCACTTTCATTCACTTTTCCCAGTTTGGGAGATTTCCACTGCTTATTAGGCCACAGTCAGCCACTTTCTAAAAACGATGTATGCGATACCTGAGGAAAATGTCCTTGCATGTTTTGAAGCAGAAGATAAAAGTATTCTATTGTGAATCCAGTACTTTTCATGAAGCAAAATCATTGAGGCAGAAGGTAAAAGTATTCTAGTACATCCCCAGTGGAAAATTATTGAGAAAAAATAAGACTGTTCACCCACTAAAGCTGAAATTGAAAGTTTTAGAACCATCACTTCAGGATTCCTTTTGCTAAACTAATATACTGGCTCTTAAGCTAATGTTCTAATCCCTACTGCTAGGCAAACCAACCTATATCACAGTGAGCAGAAGGCAGGCAGAAATCACTTCTTTTTTGCTCTTTTTGGTATCAGCCCTGCCACCAATTTCCAAGGTACTATCTTATCTATTCCCCTTGAAATCATCTTTTGGAAAACTCGTGTACACACATTTTCCCTGCCAGACACAGTTAAAAAGCACATTCTTTTTCATGACCCTTCTTGGAGAATGTGCTTTCAATCCCAAACCTACTGCTGGTAATTTTCCTTGCTGAATAGGACTGCTTTCAACATTTGGAAGTGAAATCCATCTCAGAGGTCTAAGGAGAGTCTGAAGTCTCTGGTTCTCAGGCTTTGAGATTTACAGATTACAGTTACGATCATCTCAGAGACAAAGGTCAGTTCACCGCAATATAAACTACTGGATTTTTAACTGTTAGTGATTAGGGTTTCCCCCATTTGGCAGGATGCTTTGAATGTTTCCCATGTCTTCTACTGATCCTAAAATACTGATTTTAACATACTCTGTAAAGAAATAAAGAGAAGCATTTCCTCCTTAAACAAAAACAGGCATTAGTCTCCTCAAAGTTGGAGTTGCTTCAGTTGGTGCTAAAAGACAAATTGACCTAGAAGGATACATGAGGATCTCCAAATAAATTTATCCTAAGTTACTGCAGGGAACTGAATTTGTAGCTCAGCTCAAATAGTAGCAGTCGATTTTAAAGTGATGTGAAGAGACATCTGCTTGCCTTGTGATAAATGCTCTTCTGGATGACCTTTGGCAAGCTTCACTGGATCAGGTGACAGCGTTGAAAAAGATAGTGTGCCCTAAACAAAAGGATCTGTTAAAAGTGATTATTTTCTGCAACTTATCAGAGCTATAACTATGAATATAATTGATGAAACGTTCTCTAAAAAACGTACAACGTCTGTGCCATGTTAAGAAAATTGCTTTTAATCTATTGCAAGGAGCCTATTAGAATTTCCATTATTTGTCATGAAAGACATAAAGAGAAATGCACCAAGTATTCTCCGGACAACCTGTGAGATATTTTTGACAATTATTCTGATTTACAGGAAAGCAATTTCACAGGCTGTCTGCATGAGTTTTGTACTTCTTCCAGACTACACTGAAACATCAGCTTGCAGTTTTGTCGAACATTTTTGATATTTTTTGTTCTTCTGTAATAGTTTCAAACCCAGAAGTAGCTAAAAGTCTAAACTACAGATTCTGAAGCCTGAGAAGCTATTTTCATCATACAATAATTTTTACTTTAATAAAAATGTTAAGTGTACTTCTAACCAGTGTAATTTAGTTATTTGAAGAGTCTAATTGCATGAGCCAAAATAGAATGAAGCAAACAAGCATTTGGTTGAGGGTTTAATTTTGACTGAATTTAGCAGCTTTTATTCTGGAGCAGATGAAATAATTTGAACGGATATTTCACCAAATCTCATATCAAACTTCTACAATTTATAACTCTCTGTATAAATGGATACAGAATTTCCTTGCATTTTTTTGTACAGAAAGATACCTTCACTGTTTTTAGAGGTGTTTTCAAATAGTATTATGACAGATAGTTCTGATATTAGCTTGGATTAAATAGGGATTCACATGAAGAATTCAGAAATTTATAGTTCCCTTGCAGATTTAGCACAGGTTGCACACAAATGCTGCATGGCTGAGAAGAATTTAACAATTTTTCTCTTTTCCTGTTCAATATATTTATTTCCCTATTTAATAAATTTCCACGTAGCATTTGAAAGTGCTGAAAATAGTTTAATTTTTCATTCAAAAAATCATCCCCACTTGCAGCTTGGCAGCTGATGAGATAGAGTACAATGCTTCAATCATAAAACAGTCGAACTGTAGTCATGGCCAGCACAGTGGTATTTCTTCCTACCTTTCCTTAAATACTTTCTATAAGACAAAATTTTCAATTGCAAAATGGTATACTAATAGCTTTCATCTTATAGCATAGTAGATGATGACGGTATTTAAAATCCTTACTACAGTTTTCAGTCCCTCTCTTTTTTCTCTTACTCTGTTTCATGTAATTGGCATCTCAAATTCCATCAATGAAAGCCAAGACTCTGTTTCCCTGCCAAGGGAAGCAATGGGTTCCCACTGTGGTGGCTTTAATTCAACTGGATGTTTTATTGGGAGATGGGATTATTGAAATACAACAAAGCTTGATAATAAGAATGAACAGTCTAGGAGAGATATTAAGATCAGAAGACCTGATGGTCTTGTAACTTGACAAAGATCCACGACTGTAAATAATACTTAATTAATAACACTTTGTATATACGATTGCTAATTGCATGCCCCAAACTTTTCAAAGTGGTAAAGTTTTAGACTACTAACATTTTGATTCTTATTACTGCAATTACCACAACACAGAAAAAAAATGTAGGAGAATGCTTTGGCAGAATATCAGACATTACTTCCTTTGTTGCATAGTTATGCTGCAAAACACAATTAAAAGAAAATTTGTGATCAATTTAATTTGATTGAAGCAAAAATGCTAAGCATCTATTCTAATTTCCAATGAAAATTAGGAGAAAATAGTGAAGTAATGCTTTATCCTGTTGTAGAATCACAAAACCATAGAATGGCTTGGCTTAGAAAAGACCAAAAAGACCACCCAATTCCAACTCATTGCCGTGGGCAGGGCTGCCATGCACTAAAGCAGGTTGCTCAGAGTCCCATCCAACCTAGCCTTGAATATCTCTGGGGATGGGGCATCCAAAGTTTCTCTAGCAGCCTGTGCCAGTGCCTCACCGCTCTTTGAGTAAAGAATTTCCCCCTGACATGTAATCTAAATCATCCCTTTTTAACTTTAAAATCATTCCTCCCTTTCCTATCACTATCAGACTGTGTTGTATTATGGTCTTCAGAATATACGTCAGGGAGTTCCCATTTTACCCCACTGTATACCTGTCTATCCCACATCTCCCAGCATCCCCGAGGATGTTATGGAAGAAAGTGACAAAGCTTTACTGAAGTCAAGGAGCACATTTCCTATAATAGTCTACATTACAGTAGGCTACTAGATTAGTTAAGCATGATTTCTCCTTGGTGAATCCATGATGACTGCTACTGATAACCTTTTCTTCTTTGTTTTGATCATCACATCTGAAGGGTTGTGGCCATTGGCTCTGTGTCCAAGTGGGTGTTGGTAATGAGTCGTTTCTCCCAGGCATCTGTCTTGGTCAAATCCATGCTCTTTTCATCTTTATCAATGACATGGACAGTGGGGTAAAGTTTGCAGATGATGCCAGGCTGAGGGTGCAGTTGTTACAATAGAAGAAGAGGATAACATCCAAAGGGACCTGAACAAGCTTGAGAACTGGGTCCATGAGAATTTGACTAAACTAAAGAAGGCCAATTGCAAAATGTTGCACTTCAGTCAGGGCAATCCCAAATATTTGTATAGACTGGGAGAAGAACTCATTGAGAACTGAACCATGGAGAAATTTAGGTTTGACATTAGGAAGAAATTTTTTTCTCAGAAGGTGGTTAAGAACTGGAACAGATTGACTGTGGAAGCTGTTGATGGCCCAACCCTGGAGATATTCGAGGCCAGGTTGGGTGGGGCCTTGAGCAACCTGATCTAGTGGGTGGCAGCCCTGTCCGTGGCAGTATATTGGAATGGTATAATCTTTGAGGTCCCTTCCAATTTAAGTCATTCTATGATTCAAAAAAAAATTTTTTTTAAATGAAATCCTATAAATTCTTGTTACAATTAACCCCAAATTTTCACCAGCACTTCAGCTGAGTACACGGTTCTCATAGGCTAGGTAGTCATCTATATAAAAATGCACTCAGCAGACCAATGGAGAAGTCTGCCTCTCTTTTCTGAGGTGCAGAGACCATCCTTTGGCATGTACAGGAAAACTCATAGGTAAAATATCTCAAAACTTTTGCTCCTCGTCATGAAATTTATGTCATTTGGAAGAATAATTCTGCTGTCATGCACAAAACTGCAAGATCTTAGAGGTAGTGTCTGTGTATTCCATTTGTGTAAAGCACAACATCAGTAATAACTAAACAAGAGTAATATCTGCACAGAATCAGTTTAGGTTTTCCTCAGACATATAGCAGATCGAAGCACTTTTGTATTTTTTTTTTAACTGCTGAGAAATCTTTATTGGTTTACTGTTCATAGCAGATTACTTTCAGGCAATTTATTTAATTGTGTTATGCCACTTCAGCAGTATCATCTGAAAGAGTGCAGCAGGAGCAACAGTGCTGTGTTTACAAGATGTGAAAAAAGATTTAAGATGCATCCCGTAAAAGAACACTGTTGTTATGCTTGCAAAACTGAAGAAATCACACTTTAAATGTAGGCTGCATACAGATTGACTTTATTTCATTTTATGAGCAATGGTTTTATTTAGCATTGTTTAACTTGAGGGACACAAGACCAACGCTGAATTTGAAGTGAATAACTACCTCCAAATTCCACTGAATATGCTTTAGATCTAGAATTTCAGTGTTTCTTACTTAAGAATATCATATGAATATATGTATGTATCATTCAAAGAAAAGAAAACTAAGTTAATACTAGTAAGAATCAATGAAATTTTTTGAGAGGAGTGTCTTTATGTATTTTTAAAGACATTTATAAACAGTGTTCAGATTACTGCCATGGGTTGAAGAAGTCTGAAAAAACCACAGCAACCTGCATAAAGATAGTGTGATAAGTTCCATAAGTAAACTTTTTTTTTTAATAAATGTAAGTCACGATATGTTTAGAATTCAAATTTGTCCTGTTACAGAATCACAGAAAGGCTAGGGTTGGAAGGGACCTCAAGGATCATCAAGCTCCAACCCCCTGCCACATGCAGGGCAAAGAACCTCCCCATTTAAGACTCGACCAGGCTGCCCAGGGCCCCATTCAATCTGGCCTTGAACACCTCCTGGGATGGACGGGGCATCCACAACCTCTCTGGGCAGCTGTTCCAGCATCTCACTACTCTCTCTTTAAAGAACTTCTCCCTGACATCCAACCGAAATCTGCCCTCCGTCAACTTAAAACCATTTCCCCTGGTCCTGCCATTATCTACCCTTTCAAAGAGTTGACTCCCCTCCTGTTTGTAGGCTCCCTTTAGGTACTGATTGCCCCAAGACAGATACAGGACCCTATACTAGACTTTACTGAACTTCTTGAGGTTTATGTAGGCCTTCTCAATCACATCAAGTTCCTCTGAATGACATCTCTTTCCTCTAGTTAATCAACTGCACCATTCAGCTTGGTGTCATCCACAGTCATGCTGTAGTATACCCCTATTACCAGCTGGCCCTTTTTAGTCCCATCTCTAATACTAACACACAGGCTCTCAACCTCTTCCTGACTGTTTCTCAGAGGGAGCTTCTTACAGTCTATCCACTCTGACGAAGTGGATAAAGGGCAACTCAGTATTGGATAATATTGTTTTATTTCATGGTCTCCACTGTCATAGTTCTTTCTGGAGTCTTTCTACTTTACTTGGGGGGGGTCTCTGATAGTCTGCATCACTTATCCTCTAGATGAACCTTCCCTAGGAATGCACACGCAGTATATAGGTGTATATATGTATATTTTATCATACACATTGCGAGAATATCCTGCATGAGATTCATCAAACCAGAGAACAAGTCATGGCGTGCCCAAGAAAGTCCCTGAAAAGAGATCGGGAAGGCCTGGCATCACCCCAAACCCCCAGTGCTCATTGTTTAATGAATGCTTTGAAGAAAATCACCATATCAATATGACAAGTAGAGACATCTTGGAAACAACAGTATGGCTACTGACTGACACCAGATAACACACCAATTAACAGATGTAAACTTTGATAAGATTGTGAACCTGGAGTACCCAGCCAATAGGGAGACAGGGGAGGAGGATAAGCAAAGGGGGAAACAAGGTACAAAAGCTGTCATTTTGTCCTTAAGGCTGCTCCTGCTTGTGGGACGCTCACCACTGCAATCGCGAATAAAATCTGCTTTTATCAGAGATACCGTCCTGACAAAAATTATTTGGATATTTCCAACATGACCATGTTCAGCAGATGTAAGAACTGACTAGAAAGCTGGCCACAGGATTAAGTATGACTTGTCTTGACATACCTTGAGTTCACATATGGGCGGTTTTTTAAATCAGAATTGTGATATTTTCTGCAGCCATAAGTTTTCCTTTTTAACAGAAATGAACTTAACTTCTATCTATGAATCAGAGGGGTCATGCTTCCACACAGGGTTCTTCCATGGCATTGGATTCTTTCTCTTTAAGGATCTAGTCTCTGTTTGGTTCTATGATGTATTTGATCAGAACTCAACTACCTGCAAATCAGATACTTGAATAGAAGTTCTTAGAGTTGTTGAATAAGAGTATATTGAATAAAAACACCATCCCTGCTCAGTTCCTGCCCATAGTATAAGGAATTATTTTTGCAGGTGATTTTACTATCAAGTCTAGTACCAGGACTATTGGAGTCCTGAGCCAAAGGACCATAACTGCAAGAATGATAAACTCCCAGCCAACTCTGAACTTCTACAGGATTTGCTGTTCCAGCTGGATACATATGAGTTTACGGGACCCAATGGGATTTATTGCAGAGTTTTGAAAGACTTGGCTGATGTCATTGCAAGTCCTCTCCCAATTATTTTTCACTGTGAATCTGGAGATGTCCCAGTTAATTGGAACACAGCAAATATCGTCCCAACTTACAGGAAGAGTACAAAAATTATGGAGAAGACTATTCTGGAGACCATACTTGAAAGTCAGTGCAATCACTGTCAACAGCCAGTATGTGTTAGTGCAGGAGAGCTTCTGTTTAACAAATTTAATCTCATGTTAAGACAAATTAACCCACCTAGTTGACAGTGGAAAGCCAGTAGATGTAATTTTTTTGCATTTCAGAAAACTTTTCAATACTGTTCCTCACTGTATCCTTCTGGACAAAATGTCCTGCATACAGCCAAGTAAATAGATAACACGATGGGTGAGCAATTGGCTGGCATGTTAGGCTTAAAGGGTTGTAGTAAATAGATTTACATCAGGTGGCGACAAGACACTAGGAGGGTTCCACTGGGCTCCATTTTAGAGTTGGTTCTCTTCAGTGATTTTATAAATGATCGGAATGCAGGTTGCCCAAGGAGGCTGTGGATGCCCCATCCCTGGAGGCATTCAAGGCCAGGCTGGATGTGGCTCTGGGCAGCCTGGTCTGCTGGTTGGTGACCTGCACATAGCAGGGGGGTTGAAACTAGATGATCATTGTGGTCCTTTTCAACCCATGCCATTCTGTGATTGTGTGATTATGTGGATGCAGGAATCTAATGCACTCTCTGTAAGTTTGCTGATAATACTAAATTAGGAGGAGCTGTTGACTCTTTTGAAGATGAAGAGGCCTTGCAGAAAGGACTTGACAGACTAGAGGGCTGGGAAATCATCAGTCACATGTTTAACAAGAGCTGGATTCTTGTGAAACAGGGTGAGCCTGTATATATGTACAAACTAGAGGAATGAGGGGTGGGAGAGCAGCCACACAAAAAGGGATCTGGGGTTTCTGGTTGATGTCAGGTTGAACATGAGCTGGCAGTGTGCCCTGACAACCCAAAGGGCCAACAGTACACTGAGGTAAACAGACCTAGCAATGCCACCTGGCTAGGGGAGAGGTTGTCTGCTCTGCTTTACACTGGGCAGTCTCATCTTCAGCACTGGGTGTGGGTTTGGGTTCCACAATATAGGAAGGACATAAAACCGTTAGAGAGCATCCAAATGAGGGCTATGGAGATGATAAAGGGTACGGAGGGCAAGATGTATGAGCAAAGGCTGAGATCTCTGTGTTCGTTCAGCACAGAGCAGAGGAGCTGAGGGAACACTTCATTGCAGCTGCAGCTCCTCACAGGGAGCGGAGGGGCAGCGCTGAGCTCTGCTCTCTGTGACAGCGACAGGGCAAGGAACGGCATGGAGCTGTGTCAGGGGAGGGGCAGCTGGGGATTAGGGACAGGTTCTGCACCAAGGGTGGTGGGCACAGCCCCGGGCTGCCCAGGGCAGAGGGCGAGGCTCCAAGATGCCAGAGCTTAAGGAATATTTGGACTGCGCTCACAGATTTAGGGTTTGGATTTTGGGTGGTCCTTTGTGAAGACAGAAGTTGGGCTCAGTAACCCCTGTGGGTCCCTTCCAACTTGGAATATTCTGATTCCAAGGCAAAAATAAACTCTGAAGTGCAGGCAGTCCACCATGGATTGTTTTGCTGGATCATTCAAATGATCACCAGAACTCCCTGCTGGCAATGACTGCTACATCAGTTTGTTTTAACAAGACTAGGTCAAAAGACATAGCCTGATGTTGCCAACTTGCAGTAGCTGATAAATGGATTCGCTCAATGCAGTATCACTGCAATCACGTAATGCAGGAGAGTGAGAAAATTGCTGGCATTGAATTTGATCATGAAGCAAGCTGTTAAAACCAGTGGGAAAAAAAAAAAAAATCACCATTCTGTAACAACTTTCTCATGAAGCATTGACTAATTCATCTGCATCTTAGTTTGTCCTATGACCTATTTAAATAAGCCAGGTCCAAACAGATATTTTTTAAACAACAACAAATAAAATGACTCAGAAGTCTGGTCCACAGAAGTCACTGTGGAAGATTTCTAGTTCGGCAGATTGCAGACCCTGCTGCAAAAACTCCTCCTTCCAGGCACAGGTCAGTATCCAAGTGAGCTGACAAGATACGTCAAGAGCCATCCTTCTGTCTTATAGGTTGACTGTTTGTGACCGCTACCACACTCAGATGAATAAAGATGCTAATCTGTACTGCCTCCTGGTGTTGCTCTCCACAGCATAATGTCCTTCTTGGCTGGTCTGGGAAAATCATTATCCAGATACAAATTGATTAGCCAGAGGTTGTCTTTGTTTTGCCTCCTGTACTTCTGCAGAAGTTGCTCGGTTTCTTTCAACTGTTCTTTTTCCCTAATGCCCAAGTTGTACAGCAGGAGATGTCTCTTATATAAACAGCATTAGGTACTCAGCAAAATAAGAGATTCTTATTTTAAGGATATCAGACATATTCCTAATGACAGTTCTCAGAGTGAGGTGTGCTGTACAGTAGCACCCTATCACAGATGCCAATAGCAGTGAGGTTGCATAAACCAAGGTGAGGAAACTATGCACAAGAAAACAAACGTAAGGAATGTGCCCTGGTTGTTCAGACCAAGTAAAATCTGGAAGGCATTTGGGTTGGCCCATTTGTAGAATGACAGAATTGAATTGCTATAAGAGACAACTGGTTGTCTATAAATTGCAAGACATTTTACAATAACAAGAATAATCAAACTTGCTTAGTTTCCACACACCCTGCATGCAGTTCTTTTTGTTCTATTTTTTTCTTTTCTATTAAAGAATCTTTTTACTTATCTCTTTTCCTTTGATAGACAGTTTTGCTTGAGATTATTTGTTAAATTTATCAGTACAAGTGCACACTGCTGTAGTTGAAGAGTATCTGAAAGGCGTATGTGTGTCAGTGCATGAAAAAGAGAATAAAATGCATTTTTAAAAGGCAAAATCATTGGAGCTGTCAAGACTTTCAGTGTTCAAAACTCAATTTTCAGCTCTTAGTAGCAGATTAAGCTGACAGGACCAGAGCACTTCTCAGGTTTGTTTTCAGCTCACAGGAGAGGGGGTCGGCAGATTACACAAGGCACAGCGGAGATAATGATAAGTTTAATAACAAAGTGTGCATCTATTAACAAACTTCTAAAATAATGAAATGTAAATGCCATTCAAATCATAGAGAATAACAAAATATCTTTAAGGGTGAGTTTGTAGCTAAAAATGGAGAAGAATTTTATTCTCAGCTCCAATGCAGATTTCTTATTAGTATTGTATGTAAGCATAGTTATGTATGAGCCACTCTCTTTTCTGTCTGTATGCAGGATAAATCAGAAGTAACTCAGTGAACTGTGGAGCCCTTAGATTTCCAAATCCTGATCCCTCAACTGTTTAATGGAATTCCAGTAGCTAGCTACCTACCTACCATAAAGCCTGTCTGCTCTTCTATGGAACCTTCCAGACAAGGTGTGATGACTGTTCATGGTGTGCATGCAACACTGAACTAGTCACAAAAAGTCCTCAAACCTCAAACACAGTGTGGGTTGGATGTTATAGCTTTCTATCAATTTTTTTTTTTTTTTTTCAATTTTTAATGTGAAAAAATGCATTGCCTCTCTGGTCAAATCCAGTCACCTGTCTTTTTATTTAATTGCTTTCATGGAGACTGCAAAATGCAGCTGGAGCATGCTTTGTTGAACTCTTCCACTGTTTCATAGAGCTTTGTTCTGCCTAAGACATGTGTTGTAATTAGAAGTGAGAATCTCTGAAACAACTAAAGCTCAACTTTTTACAGCAAGATTGTCAGTGAAACAATTATTATATGCACTAGTCCATTATATGAACTTGTTTATCTAAAAGTAATTCAAAAGTATTCTAGAAACCAACTAAAACTAAAACTAAAAGTGTAAATCTTTTTATGTTCTTCATGTTGGATACAGTGCTTTGTCATGTGCACAGCAAGCACACACGTATAAGCAACCACAAAAATATGGTTACTGCTCATTGTGCAGACTGAAAGGTATGGAATAGATTCATGTAGTGTTGTTCCTTGTATGGTGACAGCAGCAGTACATCCTGATGAATATGACTTTAAGTGGTGATAAGAAAAACTTTTTTTTTTTTTTTTTTTGTTGTTGTTGTTGAGCTGTGTCTGACACCTGACTTTTAGAACTCCTGCAGTATTTCATTCACCCAATAGGAGAATGTCAGGTTGAAACTCAGTGCTTTATTACTCCTCGAACATAAACTGGTTGCCATAGCTTGTTATGCTCTTTACCTTGACAATGCCTCCTGGCAAGCAAGTAGAATTGAGTAAAGTACACTTCAAAAATTTGAAGTGAAGGATGACAGGTCTAAAGCAGAGCATAAAAATCACTGAAGCACCACTCTGCTCTCAGCATTGCAGATCGTAAACCTTTGGTTTTGTATAAAGAAAGCCAGTTATCTAAGGATCCTTGTAACTGTAGGTTGACCGCCTACATCTTTCTGTGACATCATCCAGAAAGATTTATGTTCTGTTATGGTTTTATTTTTTGGTTATTGATATTTCACATCATAACATCATGTACTTGGAGTTACACTTCCAGTAACACTAGGAGTTAGAGTTAATGCTCCAGTTCTGGGTACCTGTCCCAGAACAGAAGAAGAAAAACATACCCCAGAGGACTTTGCCTTCAGAGAGAAGATAAAATCCCTGGCAAAGCCATGAGACTGGGCTCTCCTCCCTTCTGTTTGTCCCTACTGCATATCTCATCTCAGCATTAGAGTAAGGCCTTTGGTTTTTGGACACTTTCTCTCATTATATTTGATTTATGAGCTTCAATTCTAATTATATTGTAGCATACTGTATTTTAGTGTGTTATCTTGCATTCTGATATCTTATTTAGTAAATTAGTTTGTTTCTCCTCAGATCGTTGCCACTGTTTTGCATTGGGCCCTTCTCTCCATCTTTTTCCCTTACCCCTTCCGAGGCACGGATCCACAAGTCCCTCCACGCCGCTAAGTTACAGAACTGGGCTGAAACAGCCCAAAACCATTGACAATGTCCCTGTCCAGAGTTCTCTGTCATCTGGAAAAGCACAGCTGAAGAAGTTTTTAAAAATCTTTGTAGTACATAGAAAGCCAAATGTTATAAAATACCTTTGAAAAAATGGGCCAAATGGGCCAAATGTTTGTTACTTTTACAGATTCTTTTACTGAGTTACTGAAATAAATCCTATCTTATTTGCCTTGCAATTGTATTTGTAGGTATTACTTACTCACTCCTGTGGAAAATGGTTTAATGGAAAACAGTGGGAAAGTAGTAAGATATCTCCTACAAAGGTAACATAGTCGTTTAGTTATGTTAAATAACAGAACAGCACTTGTGAAATGTAGCTTGTCACTTCTTACAATTTGAAAGAACAGTGAAAGGAGCGACCTATATTAAAAATTAACATCAGAGTAACTACGGACTTGCTGGTGTATAAAGAGAAAGAAGGCAATAGAATATACTCAGAATCTGAAGTACTAGGAATTACTTAAGAGTTTATGAGAACAATACAGTGTTCATCTCTGATAGGAAATATTGTACATGTGCAGTAGAGACTGGTTTCATCTGGACATAGATTGTCACCTACAAAAGCTAAGTGATATCTACACATGCCAGTAGAAAGAAAATTAAGCTGTTGATATGCTTTTTCAAGGAATTATCATGTAAATAATAATTGCATCACGTTATAATAGCAAAGATCCAAGGCATGGCACAGCTAATAGTACTGGATTAAACAAAGCTAAACAACGTGCTGAGCACAATTTATAGAGCACTTCCTATATATAGCATTCGGTATTGCTCACTATCTGTAAACATGAAATTCATTATATAAAGTTGAAGATTATTTAGTTAGATTTGTTAGTTAGATTTGGCTGGGAGGAGAAGGGATGAAGAACTGTAGTTCATAGAATTATGGAATGTCTTGGGTTGGAAGTGACCTCAAGGATCATCGAGCTCCAATCCCCCACTGCAGGCAAGGCTGCTTACCTCCATATCTAATACTAGACCAGGCTGCAGCCAGAGTGCTTCTAGAGCAGGCAGAGTTTATTGTTAACCCAGTATGCGTAAGTTTCCTGGCTTTGCTTTGTTTAGTAGAGTGGGACAAAGCTTGTCTGAACTAGTGAAGCATCTGACCTGTTGTTCTCATAAC
The DNA here is from genome assembly GCA_037305975.1 of Chrysolophus pictus. Taxonomy (NCBI): domain Eukaryota; kingdom Metazoa; phylum Chordata; class Aves; order Galliformes; family Phasianidae; genus Chrysolophus; species Chrysolophus pictus. The sequence continues at coordinate 3,996,094 of CM074614.1, forward strand.
ACTGTTCTTATATCCATGTTCTTGAAGTAGGATTACTCTGTGCCTTTGTATGTTTCCCTTCATCACCCTGACAGAACCTTGCCTGCACCAGAATCAACAGAGACAACTGATGACAGTATGTGTCATGATAACAAATTTCTTTCAATGCCATTTTTTACTTCCTTTCACAAGTTCTTCCAATAAGGAAGGTACAAGGATCTAGGACTCAACCAGGGTTTTCAACAGGTGAAAGTCTTGCCTCATTAACACATTGCCTGTTTCTGTAAAAGAAAGAAGAAAGGTTTTGGCCTGTGAGGTTTCTCACTCTTTCCAGTAGCATTTCATCTACCATCTTATGCTGTATTTCTAAATACAGTACTGAAATATTAGCTTCAGTATAGCTATCATATGGAGGATTCTCATGAAACCAGTTGTAAATGATGCTTTTAGGGACTCATTGGGAAGCAAGAAAAAACCCTCACTCTATGTATGTACACTACTGAGTGCTACAGAGCACAGTTTAGCCGCACAATCTGCTGTAGTTTCTTTTCTTCCTTCAGAATAGGTCCTGTTCAGGGCTATGTAATGGACTTACTGTATAGCAAAGTTTGACGTATTTCTGAATGCAAAGGAAAGAAGACCAAGCAGAAGTACAGAACATTCCAAGCTCCTCCATCTAGATTTTCCATTTTCTAGGTTAATATGCATTGTTTTGATTGTAGTTTACTATATATTCCTCAGTGCACCATCCAAAGCTTACAGGAGCTCAGTTTTCCACAGAAACTAAGTCACTTCTTTCTTCATTTCTTTCTGAATCTCTCACTGGAAATTTTGTGCAGTCATGATCTCAGCTGATTAAATGCACATAAAACAAAAAGATCTGAAGTGGTAAGTCCATCTAGACATTTGTTTGTGAATTAGATGGAGCAAATATGCAGCAGTGAGTGCTGTCCTACTGATTCAAAATTCATTCTTGGAGGGATGCTTTGTGCCATCAAAAAGCTATTTCAAGTTCCATTCTCAATGTCAGGGATCTGGGGATACTATTGGCCCTGATTAGCCTCATTTGAGGGACTCACCCCAACATAGGGGCCTTACACACAAGCTCAGATTGGGATGCCCAGATCTCCTCTGGATGAACATTGTCTATGCTGTAGGATTCTGATCTTCAGCCCTGTCCTTTTAGTGGACTCCACTTGTCTCAGCCTCAAATCATGCACTCCCCATCTCCTTGCTGTTCTAGGGCTCTTCAGGCCTAAGGGCTGCCCATATGTTCAGATCTATAAGGATGGCCATAGACTGCTTGGGGCAGCCTCTGCCCCAGCTCCTCATGGGACAGCTACTCACTCAGTGCTTCCTGACACCTATTTTCCACGTCAGGTTAGCTGGAAATTATATGAAAGAATGTCAGTTTTAATGGTGGCTTGGGAACAGTCTTCACAGAAACATTCTCAATTTGTAGCCACAATTCAATAAAATTGTATGTACAATTGCATTAACTAAGCCATTAATTAAAATAAGTGGATAACTTAAAGTGATTTCCTTAAGGTGATTCCTCCTTTGCTCCAGCCTTCTATGCATTCCCAAACAATACAGTAGTTTCTGTTCAACTTGATCATAAAGTGATTATTGCCTTTTATGATATTTCTTTAAAAATAATGTTAATTAAGAATCTCTTAACAACAAAGAATGTCTCCATTTCCTAAATCTCCATAGACACTAAGGGCTCCCTTTAATATTTTTTCTCACTTCTCTCAAAGCTTGAGAGGAAAACTTATAGCACTTTGGATGCTCAGAAGATGATATATTTAGATGCAAGGAGCTGATTATTTACTTCCTATAGGTGCATAATGCTATAAGTATTAAATATGGGCATGCTGAAACTGCACTGGCAGAGGCCCAAGCACTGCAAAACCAACAGCAATAGGCCAATACATATATTGGAAATGGCCTCATTTTCCAAACTTGGATTCAAAATAATGATTGTGAAATTGTTAAATCTAGATCAAGGTATTTACAGCAAAAAAAGACTTTATGATAAAAGGGTGCATGTCTTTTCATTTCAAACAAATCTAAGATTCCCTACATGGAGTCCATTTTTAGATCTTTTTCACATAAGTTCTATATTATGTTTTTCAGAGTTAGGAAGGATCCTAGAATCAGAATTGTAGAATCATAGAATGGAGTGGGTTGGAAGGGACCTCTAAGATCATCTAATTTCAATCCCCCTGCTGCAGGTAAAGTCACTAAAAGTCACTGTTGCGGGCCAGTCACTAAACTAGGCACTTGATCAAGGTGCTCAGGGTTCCATCCAACCTGACTTGGAACAACTCCAGGGATTGGACACCCACCACTTCTTTGGACAGCCCGTTCCACTGTCTCATCACCCTCTCTGTGAAAAACCTAACCCTTAATATCTGATCTAAATCTCCTCTTGTCAGTTTAAAACCATTTCCCACAGTACTATGATTTCCCTTCTGTTTGTAATATTTAAAGGCTACAGTGAAGTCTCCCCGGAGCCTTCTCCACACTGATCAAGCTCATCTCCTTCAGCCTGTCCTCACAACTGGCTCTCCTCTGGACCCTCTCCAAAAGCTTGATGTGTTTTCTTTGTTGGGGCCCCAGACCTGGATGCTCTACTCCAGATGAGGCCTTGTGAGGGCAGAGTACAGGGACTGTCAGCTCTCTTGCTTTGTAGGATAACCTACACTGGGCAAAGTAAACTTACTTTGTTCCCAACTGTATTCTTCCTTAAGGCCAGCTACTCCTGGCAGAAATGATCTTAATATCAGATAAGAGGCCTAAATCATGCCATGGCTACTTTAGTATCATAGGACTACCCTTTGATCTAGGGTGACCCTTTCATAGTGCCAGTAAACAAAAGTGTCTCAAGAAGACACTGTGATAAATTTATTATTGTGTGTTGACTTCAAAACCGCATTTGTCTTAAAAATACATGAAACACTAAGCAAAATGGAGGAGACCTGAGGTGTCATGGTGGACTTCAAGAGTCTCCTTGTAGGTGATTACTATGTGGTTGATTATTGCCATATCATTTTGCACAAGAGCTCTTCTTGACATAAGCAAGGGAAAAGAAAAGCAAAGGAATGCCTATTCACTAGAATAGTCTTCCCTTCAGTGTTTTATTTTATTACTTCGATAAGTCTCAGTTGTGGATGCATGGCAATTCAATATTCAAAACTGGCATTTTAATGCCAGTAAGAGCTCCCTAATGTCAGGAAAACTTTCTGCTAGGCATCTGCATCCAGTTTATCCATATGTCTTCTTAATAAGGTTATGCCTATTTTTATATATCTTGCAAGTATTTCTGCTCCACAGATCTCTATGTGAAAGAGAATGTCTGAATAGATGCTGGCTTACTAAAGACAGTCTACCAGTCCACGACACCAATATGCATGAACATTGTGGGTTTTTCTCACAATTTAGTTGTTCAGATTATACATTATGTCACATAGTGATTTTATGCAACAGAAGCAAAAATAGATTTCTCAATATTAAAACATGAAAATCGCATATTTTTAATAAAACATTCTCATTTAACTTTACAATGTACATTCAAGCCTCTTTTTAGGAATGAAGATTATTTAGACAATGTCTTGTTTAGTTATGAACTATGCAAATTGTAGTTTGCATTTTTTCCAAGTAGAAGACTAGAGCTTTCTATTTCCATGCTTAAATCAGTCTTTTCAGTTTTATGATTAAGTTCATTGCTTATATGAATAGCTCTGATGGAAAAGCATCACTAGCCTACAATTTTCCAAGTAGGTATATGTTTGTCGGTATATATTTGTAGCTGTCTTTCCTAAAGATAATTACATTAAATTTTTTTTTTAAAAGTTTTTTAAGAGTCTTCTTATGTGTTTTTCTTCTGCAGAAAAACCCACGATATGCTGAACTGAATAATTTTTTTAGAGAAGATGAAGCCTGCTTTAGGAGTAGTACTGTTTTAACCCTACTGTCTACAACAAAGCAATTTCAGGGAAAGGAGTTTTTCTTAAAATAATTGTAGAATCCATTCAGCAAATCTTTCTTGGAAATATGTTTTTTTTGAAATTACAGGTATCAAAGATTAAGTTAACAGTTTTCATCATCATTTGTTGTACTTGCTGTTCACTATTAATGCAATAAGCAAACTGTAGGGTTAGTGGAAATGGGGAGCACAAGAAGTGAAGAAAATTTCAACTGGTCTGTTGCATCATAGGTGTTTCAAGAGTTATTTATATGAAGTAACCATGCAGACTAACATTACCACAATATCTATCTGGTGACATGCCCTTGCATTAGGTATATAAGTATCTATGCTTTCTTTGCCTGTTGCCAGAATTAAAAATGTTGCATGCTGTTTGATAGTGGTGAGGTTGCTGTGCCTAGATGTAGCCAGGTGTGAGACTGAGCATTTGTGTGCTGTAGGCACACAGCCCCAAAAATGTGTGTAGAACATGAATATACGAACATATGGTTTACTCCAAAAGTAATGCCTCCCATTTATTTCCATGGAAACGACAACAGTCACAAAAAGCAAAATAACACTATCTGATAGAGCAAATTCTCAGCCATAAAACACTGTTTTTCAACAGTCACCACTATTAGCTATGTCTTTTTGCTAGTCATGTACAGAAGCCTGCATGCTGTGCTCATAGAAATCGACATGGCCATCCAGAACATGGCTTGTCATTCAGCTTGCTGTCACCACTGCTTGAAATGCACCGCTCACCACCTCACTGTGTTCACAACCACTGTTTGGTCTCCATAAGTATTCAGCATGTGTCGATGAATATCATTGGGCACCATTTTTTCCACATGGAGGAATTCATTGACACATCTTTGCTTAATCTGCACTTCTATGATCTTTTCCAGGGAGGGTTATGGAATAGATACTCTCAGGAGCCATCATGTATCAGTTAAAGGTCAACCAGGGGATCAGACCCAGCCAGCATGAGTTTATGAATGGTAGATTCTGTTTGACAAACCTGATTTCATTCTATGATAAGGTGACCTGCTTAGTAAGTCAGTTGATGAGGTTTGCCTAAACTTCAGTAAAGCCTTTGACACAGTCCCCTGCAACATCCTGGTGGAGAAGCTGGCTGCCCACAGTTTGAATGGGCATACACTCTGCTGGGTGAAACACTGCTGGGTGACTGGCTCAAAGAGTTGTGGTCAATGGAGTTAAATCCAGTTAGCAGCCAGTCACCAGTGGTGTCCCCCAGGGCTTGGTACTGGGGCTGCTTCTATTTAACATCTTTATTAATGATCTTGATGAGGGGATTGAGTGCACCCTCAGTAAGTTTGGAGATGACACCAAGCTGGGAGGGAGTGTTGATCTGCCTGAGGGAAGGAAGGCACTACAGAGGGACCTGGACAGACTGGATTGATGCGCCAAGGTAAACTGTATGAGTTTCAATAAGGCCATGTGTCGGGTCCTGCATTTTGGTCACAACAACCACAGGCAACCCTATAGGCTTGGGGAAGTGTGGCTGGAAAGCTGCCTGACAGAAAGGGACCTTGGTGTACTGATGGACAGTTGGCTGAATATGAGCCAGCAGTGTCCCAGATGGCCAAGAAGGCCAATGGCATCCTGACTGTATCAGGAATGGTGTGGTGAGCAGGACTGGAGAAGTAATCCTGCCTCTGTACTCAGCACTGGTGAGGCCCCACCTCAACTGTGTTCAGTTTTGGGCACCTCAATACAGAAAGGACATTTTGGTGCTGGAGCAGGTTCAATGAAGGGCAATAAGGCTGATGAAAAGCTTGGAGAATATGCCCTATGATGAGAGACTGAAGGACCTGGGGTTGTTTAGCCTGGGGAAGAGGAGGCTGAGGAAGACCTTATTGCTCTCTTCCAGTATCTGAAAGGTGATTGCAGCAAGAGTAGGGTTGGTGTCTTCTCACTGGTGACAGGTGACAGGACAAGGGGAAGTGGCCTCAAGTTGTGCCAGAGAATATTTGGGTTGGATATGTGGAAAACCTTTTTTATAGAAAGCGTGGTTAAGCACTGGAATGGGCTCCCCAGGGAGGTGCTAGAGTCACCTGAATGTGTTTAGAAACTGCCTGGATGTATTGCTTCAGGGACATGATTTAGGGGAGAGTTGTTAGAGTTAGGGTAGTATGTTTAGGCTGTGGTTGAACTTGATGATTTTTAAGGTCTTTATTAACCTGAGCAATTCTATGATTCTATGATTCTGTGTCATTCTTTCAGACTGCCATTCTGCTGTCATCTGTCATGCAGCAACAAAATGTATCAGAATACTGCTGAAAATGTTTACCCTCTACTGTCATGCTGCCAACATATACCTCTGATGTTGTGGGCAAACATAATAATGTAGGAAGCACTTTCACAGCAATCCTTGCACACAGCTGATCACAAAGTTCAACACACATAGACACACTCAGTGCTCACACAAACAAAACCAGCACCAACTTATTGGTTTTTTTTTCTGCTTGCTGGCTTATCAGGGTAAATGTCAGAATAGCTCAGGTTGGAAAAGGAAGTCCAAACACAGCATAATCACCCTACCCTAACTTTAACAACCCTGCACTAAATCATGTCCCTGAGCACCATCGTCCAAATGGTTTTTAAGCACATTCAGGGATGGTGACTCAACCACCTCCTTGGAGCCTATTCCAGTGCTTAAATGTCCACTGAGTGTTAAGTAAATGTATGAGTGTCATGGTTTTGTGACTTTTGGTTTTCGGTATTCCACATCATAATATCATGTGGGGCATTTGGAGTTTAACTGTGAATACTCAAGTTCTGGGTACCTGTCCGGAAGAGAAGAAGAGCTACATTCCCCAGGGGACTTCGAGGTCACAGAGAGGAGATATAACTCCTGGCAAAATCACCTGATGCGCTCCATCTGTTGTGGGGTTGCTATGAGTGAAAAAGCACTGGGTACCGATTGCTACAAAAACGGTGCACAGATGGCAATAGCGCACCAACAGGGATTCTTTTCTCCCCATTCGTAAGTTGATTCGTCAACTAAAGAGTCAGGGAGCGATCAGCAAAACTCACTCACCTTTTAATAGTCCCATATGGCCAGTGCATAAAGCCAGTGGAGAATGGAGGCTGACGGTGGACTACCGTGGCCTGAATGAAGTCACACCCCCACTGAGTGCTGCTGTGCCAGACATGTTAGAACTCCAGTATGAACTGGAGTCAAAAGCAGCCAAATGGTATGCCACCACTGACATTGCCAATGCCTTTTTCTCCATTCCTTTGGCCACAGAATGCAGGCCATAGTTTGCTTTCACCTGGAGGGGCATTCAGTATACCTGGAATCGTTTGCCCCAGGGGTGGAAACACAGCCCAACCATTTGTCATGGTTTGATCCAAGCTGCACTGGAACAAGGAGATGCTCCTGAGCGCTTACAGTATATTGATGACATTATTGTGAGGGGCAACACAGCAAAGGAAGTTTCTGAGAAAGGAGAGCAAATAATCCAGATCCTTCTACGTGCTGGTTTTGCTATTAAATGAAGCAAAGTGAAAGGACCTGCCCAGAAAATTCAGTTCCTAGGAATAAAGTGGCAAGATGGACGTCATCACATCCCGACAGAGATGATCAACAAAATCACTGCTATGTCTCTGCCCACTAATAAGAAAGAGACAAAATCTTTTCTGGGCATAGTGGGTTTTTGGAGAATGCATGTTCCAAACTACAGCCTCATCGTAAGCCCCCTTCATCAGGTTACGTGGAAGAAGAATGATTCTGTGTGGGGTCCTGAGCAGCAGCAGGCTTTCGAGCAGATTAAGCAAGAGATAGCCCGTGCTGTGGCCCTGGGGCCAGTACGGATGGAACAGGATGTAAAGAACATCCTCTACACTGCTGCTGGAGAGAAAGGTCCCACTTGGAGTTTGTGGCAAAGAGCCTCAGGAGAGACCAGAGGCTGACCCCTGGGATTCTGGAGTCGGGCGTACAGAGGGTCTGAAGAGTGCTACACTCCAACTGAAAAGGAGATCTTAGCCGCGTATGAGGGGGTTCGGGCTGCTTCTGAAGTAGTTGGTACTGAAACACAGCTCCTTCTGACACCTCGACTGCCAGTGCTGAACTGGATGTTCAAGGGAAAGGTTCCCTCCACCCTACTGATGCCACTTGGAATAAGCGGATTGCGTTGATTACGCAGCGAGCGCGGATGGGGAACCTCAGCCATCTAGGAATCACAGAGGTGATCATGGACTGGCCTGAAGGTAAAACATCACGAGCAGAAGAGGTATCACGTGCTGAAGAGGCCCCACCATACAATGAACTACCAGAAAATGAAAAGACATATGCCCTGTTCACTGATGGATCGTGTCGTACTGTGGGGAAGCATTGCAGATGGAAAGCTGCTGTGTGGAGCCCCACACAACACATTGCAGAGGTCACTGAAGGGAAAGGAGAATCAAGCCAATTTGCAGAGGAAAAGGCTGTCCAATTGGCCTTAGATGTTGCTGAACAGGAGAGGTGGCCAATGTTTTATCTTTATACTGACTCATGGATGGTGGCAGATACCTGATGGGGGTTGGTTAAGCAGTGAGAACAAAACAACAGGCAATGAAGGGATAAATCTATTTGGGCTGCTGAACTGTGGAAAGACACTGCTGCCTGAATAGAGAATATGGCTGAAAAGGTGTGCCTTGTAGATGCTCATGTGCCCAAGAGTCGGGCTACTGAAGAACAACAAAATAATCAACAGGTAGATTGAGCTGGCAAAATATAAGTGACTCAAATAGATTTGGACTGGCAACACAAGGATGAATTATTTCTAGCTCAGTGGGCCCATGAGACCTCGGGCCATCAAGGAAGAGATGCAACATACAAATGGGCTAGAGACCGAGGAGTGGACTTAAGTATGGATGCTATTGCACAGGCTATCCATGACTGTGACACATACACCACAATTAAACAAGCCAAGAGGATGAAACCTCTCTGGGGGGGAGGGCAACGGCAAAAGTATAAATATGGGGAAGCGTGTCAGGTTGATTATATCACCTTGACATGATTTCACAGTGGTGTTATGTGCTTACTATGGTAGAGGGAACCACTGGGTGGCTTGAAACATATGCAGTACCCCATGCTACCACCCGAAACACCATATTAGGTCTCGAGAAACAAGTCCTCTGGAGACATGGCACTCCAGAAAGAAATGAGTCAGATAATGGGACTCATTTCAGAAATTCTCTTGTAAATACTTGGGCCAAAGATCATGACATTGAGTGGATTTATCATATCCCCTATCATGCACCAGCTTCTGGTAAAATTGAATGCTACAATGGGTTGTTAAAAATCATGCAGTGGGTGGCAGAACATTTAAGCATTGGGAGAAGCATTTGGCAGAAGCCACCTGGTTAGTCAATACTAGAGGATCAATCGATTGTGATGGTCCTGCTAGCTCCCTACATACTGTCAAGGGAGATAAGGTCCCTGTAGTAAGTACATGTAAAAAAAATGTTGGGAAAAGCAGTTTGAGTCTTTCCAGCTTTTGGGAAGGCCAAACCTCTTTGTGGAACTGTTTTTGCCCAGGGACCTGGGTCCACTTGGTGGTGATGCAATGCATACCACAAGGGAGTTGATGTTGGGGGAATGCAGTCAGTAATTCCATGTGTTTATACATGTATGTGCACGTGTTTATATTTTGTGTGTATATATATATTAAGCATGATGTAGTGATGTAGAATAAGGGGTGGAATGTCATGGTTTTGTGATGTGCTGAGGATCCCTCTAGTAACTGTCCTTAGACACTCAGCCTACCCTGAACTGGCTTGTGGATTCCCTAGTCTCCAGTTGCATCATGTGTGAAGAAACACACATACAAATGGGTCTCTCAGCCAACCTCCAGAACTTGCAGTGTTGCTAGTGGTCCCTCCAGTAGCCACCTTGCAAATCTCTGGTCTGTATCTGGATTCCCAAGCCATTGGCCTCACTTATCATTGAGTTTATCTTGATCTATGTCAGTGATCATACACTGACACACTGGTGACATCCATATCAAACAAAAAACCTATTTTTTAAGAAACAATTCTCTTAAAATTTGAAGAAAAAAAAGGAAGTTAAAGCTGTCTGTTGCCTTCATTTACATAATTTATGAGCATGCATTTTCAGCAGATACTTACAGAAAACCCCAAGGAATGCCAGAAACATGTTTGCCATGCAGTTTGTGTAACTATTTCTATACTGTACTAAACATGCTAATAAGTTTGGAGCGAGAGCAGGATGGGGGACAGCTAACAGTGAGGAAAACAGCTGAAATATTTTAATAGCAGAAATCTGGCTTGTCAATGGATATGAGGTTTTAGAAATCACATGTCTTCTTGGTATATACATCAACATATATATGGTTTGTTTTTTTACCCTCTGCATTGGAGACAACAGAAAAGGATAGGTGGGAAAATGTGAAATGTATTTCAGTGCAACATTTACAGCATACACATAGGTTATTATTCCATACATTTTCAATAAAAAGCAGCAGTCTTCCCCCCTCCCCCCCCCCCCCACTGCACCCTTTCTTTCTGTAATTCAAAAGTGTTAACATAACTGGTTTTAGAAAAGAAATGCAGAACTCAAAGCAATGAAACTGCTTTAGGAAAGGATAGCCTAAAAACAGTTACATGAATTATGGTCAGATTTAATCTTCAGCAGATCTGTACCTACACATACTTCTAACAGAGGCTTAAATCTAGTTAGACAATGGCTTAGTAGCTATTTGCTAACTCTGACATGTATACCCATGTTCTTCCAAGGAAACATACTATTTCACGAGGTATTTATGCTATTAGCACTGTTAAACTGGGAAAGTGAAGTCTGTTTTCACATGGCATGTAGAAAAAATATCCTCTGGCATGTTCATGTAAAATACGAAATCTAAAGATAGTCCAAATTTTTCTCTATATCTCTTAGAAATTTTTAAAGAAATTCTCTTTTAATAAACATGATCTAATTTGTGCTTTTTTTTTTTTTTAATAAAGCAAATTAAAAAGAAAATTAGCACTTCTAGAACTTAGGAGTGTTACGGTTAACAATTAGCTACTAAAATAATGAAGAATTTGCCAAACAGCAATAATTTAAAAGAAGGTTTTGGATATGGAAGTGGAATACTACATTTGAACACTCATGAAAATAAATTTTTAGTTTTTCTGGTCCCATTGAGAAAGTTTTCTTTGTCTTGGCATTGCTTAGTAGTGAAGAGACAAAGAAAGACTAATCTCCCAGGGAGCTCACACAAATTTACCCAACAGCAAAAGGTGGGAGGAAGAGGTGAAAGATCTCTTATTCCCAAAGCCTTTGAAATAATTATTGTGAAAGTCAAATCATGCTGAAAACTATTCTGTCTTCTCATGGATATTTTGTCAACAGAGAAAAAGACAAGGACATTCAAAAACTCCATTATGTAGTTGCCTTAATCTGCATGATGCTAGTACTGTCACTGTCAGCCCACTGCATGATTCTTTCCCTGTGGCGGAACAGCATTGTTTCTAATGACTTTGATGCAGCAGACTGAGAACTCTCACCTAGATGGAGATCCAGATGAGCTAAGAAGCACAACAATGAGCTCTAGGCTTACTTGTGCTGGTTCCCTTGATCTTTACCTATTTGCATGCCCTTAGTCTTAGAAGTTAATTCAGGAAAATACCACTTATCAGAGTGACGTACCAAGTGGAGAAGTGGTCTGTTTCTGTCTTTCTCCAGTATAATCTGTAACTAGCTGTTTCATGAAGGTGTCCAAGAACATTTGCACTATCAAAACAGTAGGGGAAGTACCAGATGATATTTGTTGGTCTTCCTTTGTCCACCGATACTGTCACTCTATTACAGAAGGGCAAAAAATTAATCCAGTGGGATTTGCCCTTTCTGTAGCCACATTGGCTGTCTCCTCCCTATCTTCCATGAGCCTTAACATGGCATACAGAAGGATCTTCTCCATGATCTTAGCAAGCACCGAGGTGAGGCAGATTGGTCTGTAGTTCCCTAGGTCTTCCTTTCTACCCTTTTTAAAAGTGAATGTGATGTTTCTCTTTTTCCAGACACTGGGAATTCCACCTGCTTGCCCCAGCTTTTCAACTGTGTTAAATATTGTCTTAGCTACTTCATCTGCCAGTTCCATCAAGGCTCTGGTATACATCTCATCCAGTCCCTTGGGCTTGTGCACATTCAGTTATCTCAGGTGGTCTCAAACCTTATCTTCTTTCATGGTGTGTGAAACTTCTTTTCACCAGCTTCTGCATTAAGGCTCTGTGGTTTTGGAGCTATGGCAAGAGCAATTGCCTGTAAAAAATGCAGGCAAAAAGATGTTGAGTACTTTAACCTCCATATCAGTTGTACCAAGATCCCCTGTCTTACTTATTACAGGGGAGTACAATGTGTTTATCTTATTTTGCTGACTCACATACATGTTGAAATCATTCTTGTTATTCACTTTGATATCCAAGTTTAGTCTAGTTATGCCTTGACTTTCCTGGTCCCATCCTTATAGTCCTGAACTTTTTGCCTATAATCTTCAAGGTTGTACGCCCTGTCCCATTGCATTTACATTTTGTGTTTTAGTATGGTTAAAAAGTCCTGACTCAGCCATGCTGCTTTTCCTTGCCCAATTTGTTGCATGTTGGAACTGAGAGCTCTTGTGCCCTAAGGAAGAAGTCTTTAAATATCTCCCAGCTCTTTTTTTTTTTTTCCCTCTATGCCTGAGGGTAGTTTCCCAGGAGGTTCCATTAACTACTCCCTTTAACAGTTGAAAGTTTGCTTTTCTTTAGCTTCCTGACAGCACAGCCATATCTCTCAAGATTGTGAATTCTAATAGGGAGTGATCACTACAGCCTAGGATACATCCAGACTTGTCCTCTCTGCTGTATTCATCCACACTGATGAGCAAAAGTTCCAGTTACATGCCATATATATGGACATGTACAGATTCGTATGCAAAAGGGTGAGGCAGTAGAAGAACGTAATTCTTTGCATTTTCACTGCATCACAATCCAGAATCTTCCTGCAAGTTTACCTAGATGTTTCCTTTTGTTCTTGTTGTGGGGGAGGTATGGGTACAGAGGCCAGAGGCATAAAAAACAACCATTTGAAAACTCATTTCTTGTACCACATATCTTAGACTAGTCCTCAAAAAAATTCAGCCAGTTATAAAACAACACATTCTGCTATTTTTACAAATGAATCTGATCTTGAATATTTGCCACATTGCTGCTCAGTCTAAATCTTTATTCTTTTGTTCTGTTTCAAAATATTTGTTTGATTTCTGGACTGACATATTCGATAGGCTTGATACCTGTACACCTCCATGCTTATCTTTAAACCATGTATGAACAATTCAGCACTGACTTCTTTACCTTTTTTGTGATGTCCAACAACTATTACATGTTTTATTTCTAAATTCTAAATAATTCATTAAGGGCTGAAATACAATCAGTTTAACAATAAAAACTTAAAAAAAAAATCTCTGGAGGAACTGAACTTCAGATGTTTTTACTGAATCTTCTGACTAAATCTATCTGCTATTTTTACTGGAAGTAATGTTTTGAATTGCTTTATTGTAGACTGAAAACAGAAGAGAGTGAGAACTGTCATAAATCATGGAAAAGTATCAAGCTGGGGCTTTGCAGTTTCCACAGACGGGCAATTGAGAAGATAGTGAGTCAAAAGAAAAAGGAGTAGATAATCAGCATTGAGATGGATGTCAGTGGCAGAGCAATTCTTTAGAATTTGCCTCCACACCCTGACAGCGCACAGAGCCTTTTGTAAATAGAGCATACCGCACAATCTCTCTTCCTCACTACACTCAGACAAACTGTATGATTCATCCCAGCCAACCAGGACAACCACTATGTTTTACCATGTCCTTATTGAACAGTCTTTCTGGATGAATTCACCTAGTTTTGGTAACTTTATTCTAACCTAGCAAACATCACTTTTATAAAGTCCTTGTATAAATCTTAGCTGAAGTTATGTAATCATGAATCCAGATCTAGCAGCTAAGGGGACTGATTTTTACAATTAGGTCAGTAAGAGGGAGAAGTTGATGACATATGCTTTGGTGGCTGCTATACAGTCCAAACAGTCAAGATAAGCAAATAATTTTAGTCTGGCTTTGGTCTGCTCTTCCTACCTGCACCTGCTGAAAGATTAATTGAGGTGCAATATGTGAAATTTTAGTACCAAATGTGCACTATTCTTCTGTTCTGAAGTCACTGTGTTCTTATAACATATTAACATATTGTTATCACTGGAGATTTTCTGATTTTTTTGTGTTATGTGGGTTGCACAAATATATTGTCTTAAACATTAAAAAGCTAACATGAAGACAGAACTATGCTTTTTTTTTTTTTTTTTCCCTCCCCATCTTCACATTTTCTTCTTACTTGCCAATCAGGCCCCTAAACAGAATTCTACATAGCCATATTCTACTCCAAGTTCCTAAAGAGTGTGAGTGAGTGAAAGAGAGATAGTGCTCAGGTTTCACTGAGTTTCACGTATCTTTACACCCACATTCATATACTGAGTTCATAGTCTTACAGTATCTTGAATGTGCTATTTTTAAGAAAACTTTCCTGAAAAAAATATTAGAACCATAGAATCCCAAGTACCAAGTTTTAAGTATATATGAAATAAAACATTGCCATATGAGGAGTTTTTTCAGCCCGAATTTTTTTTCTGCCCATAGTGATGCTCACTGATACCATAGCATGAATTTCCCTGCAGCTGTATCTAGGACTCCAGAACAGACATTCGTGGTCAGAAATGAATGTTTTCCATTCTAGAACAAGAGATCAGGGAATTCTCAGTTTCCTACCAAAATATTTCATGGTATCTGGGTGTCCTGGTGTACAGCAGGTTGGTCATGAGCCAGCAGTGTGTCCTTGTGGCCAAGAAGGCCCATGGTATCCTGGGGTTATTAAAAAGAGCATGGCCAGCAGGTCAAGGGAGTGATTCTCCCCCTCTGCTCTGCCTGGTGAGGCCACATCTGGAGTGCTGAGTCCAGTTCTGGGCTGCTCAGATCGAGAAAGACAGAGAACTACCAGAGACAGCCTAGCGGAGAGCTGCAAAGATAATGAGCAGGCTGAAACATCCCCATTAAAAGGAGAGGCTGAGACCTGGAACTGTTCAGCTTGGAGAAGACTGAGAGAGGATTTTATCAATACTTATAAATATGTAAAGACCAGGAGCCTAATGGATGGGGCCAGGCTCTTTTTAGTGGTGCTCATCAACAGGCAGTGAACACAAACTGGAACACAGGAAGTTCCATCCAAACATGAGGAAAAACTTCTTTACTTTGAGGGTGACAGAGCACTGGAACAGGTTGCCCAGAGAGGTTGTTCCATCTTCTTATCTGGACAAATTCAGAACCCACTTGAACTCCTTCCTCTATAACTTACTTTAGCAGGAGGTTGGACTAATTGGTCTCCAGAGGTCACACACAAGCTCTACAGTTTTGTGATTCTGTAATCCTTGGAAAGCTTCAATAAGGTAAAATCATGAATATACCTTTAGGTAGGATCTAACGTGCAATAAAGTGAACATAAACCAGAAATGGATCTTCTAGAAGTTGGTACTACAAATAAGGACATTTCTTCTCCAAATTCTTCCTCTCACACTACTTCACATTTCTGTTGCAGCCTTACTGCCATAGCAAAATCATTACCAATCTGCAGAAGTAGAAGACATTTTAGATTTCCTTCCAAGTATTCTTGCAAATTAGAGTGTCAGCTCCAGGCTGGAAGATCAGGTTGTCATTTCTGCCTACTCAAAACATCCTTGTTGATTTATTTTCAGAGGGGGGTTAAGGAGCAAGGGAATCCAGCAGTTATTTTAAAGATACTAGTAACTGTAAGGATCATTTTGAAATTATTCTTGACATTTAAGGACTGTGGTACCTTTCAGGAAATTCAGTAGTGGGCTGGGAATCTGCTGCTGCTGCCTGTGCATACTGTCTCGTAACTAATAAAATGGGCCTCCTGAGGCCACTGGAAGTCTTTGCAAACAAGGTGACCTGGCTATTGGATAAATGTCAAGTAAAATACTTGCAATGAAATTCCACATATCAATAACTGTATTGCATATTATGTTTGGGAAGAAAAAATGGGCCTCCTGAGAACACTGAAAGTCTTTACAAGCAAGGTGACCTGGCTATTGGATAAATGTCAAATGAAATACTTGCAGTGCAATTCCACATATCAATAACTATATTACATATTATGTTTGGTAAGAAAAATTGTCTTAAAAGACCTTTGTTATAAAAGAGAAGAGCTTTTTAATATTTCTCAGTAAATCACTCTCTGTGTGTTCACAACTGTTACTTCGCTATACAGTAGAGTTGTGATGTTAAGTTTCACTCTAAATTGCAATGAACTGAACACTGAATAATTTCTCTTTAAAAGCTGTCCATTGTCTTGGCTTCCATGGTATACCTGGTAGTTTGGCTTAGTTAATAGCTACATATTATGAAGCAGGGATGACACATAATCTGCTAGCTTGCTCCTTATTATGAAGTCACTAACAAGGAAGTATTCACCCTGCTTTCTCTAGGTACAGAAAACATTACGTTGCATGCTATTTCATAAAGTTTTTACCATGAATTGTAATTTTTAAACTCTACTGTATTCAGTGTGAGCTGCCCTTTTTGTCTCATTGAGCGTGTTTTTCCTTATATGCATTCAGTGCAAACCGAACTAAAGATCTCAGTTGTTCCCACATTAATGAAGCTGAGCTATCATGTGATGCTTTACCTAATCAGACAAGAAAAGGAGGAGAAACACAATTACCTACTGTTTCTTAATTCATATTTAACCTTAACCTCTTTGGAATGCTGTCTGTAATGTAGTGTTATGCATTACATAATAATCATAGGTCTTGTGCCCAAGCCAAGGCTCTTAAATATGTTTTTAAAATATTGTGGATATTTCTTTTTCCCAATAGTTTTTATTACTTGCTTCCATCATATCACTAGACAGGAAGCTGTAAAAATAGCAGTACAATCTTTCTTTCTGCCCAACTTTGGCTGGGATTTGTAGATGTTAGAAAGCTAAGAAGAAATCACAGCTTTGATTGTTCTAACAACTGTAATCACGGAATAGCTTAGGTTGGAAGGGATATCAAAGATTATCTTGTTTCAAACCTATGCCAAAGGCAAGGTTGCCTACTTCTAAATAGCCCAGGGCCCCATCCAAGCTGGCCTTGAACGACTTAAGAGACAGGTTATCCATCACCTCTCTGGGCAACCTGTTCCAACACCTCACTACCATCTCAGTGAAAAACTTCCCCCTAATATGTAATCTAAATTCTCCCTCCTTTAGATTAAAACCATTTCCTCTTGTCTTATTACTATCTACAAGCATCAAAAATTGATTTTCCTCTGGTCTATAATCTCCCTTTAAATAGTGGAAGTCCTCAATGAGGACATGCCCAGCTCCCTCACCCTGGTTTCATAGGAGAGGTGCTCCAGCCCTCTGATAATCCTGGTGGCCCTCCACTGGACCCTCTCCAAAAGTTTCACATCTGTCCTGTGCTGGGGCCCCCAGACGGGATGCAGTACTCAAGATGGGGACCCACAAAGGCAGAGTAGAGGGGAACAATATGTCACTCTGCTGGCCACCCATCTTTTAATGTAGTCCAAGATAGTGTTGGCCTATGGGCTGCATGCACACGCTGCTGGCTCATGTTAAGTCTTTCATCTGCCTGGACCTGTTAAGCCCATGTGTTCTTCTCCCAGTCTGTAATTTCTTCTCCCAGTTTGTAAAGTCTGTAATGCTCATATTCATTCCTTTCAGACAAGTAGAGAACACAAATAGAAAAGCAGTACATAGAAAAATATCCAGAATGAACAGGCCAGCATATGCATGGAAAATTTAAGAGCATATTAGTTTGGTACACATTAGTTTGACACTTTGAATCTCCTAAAATATTTCTTCGCATGTATTAGGCACAACAGATCTGTTTACATCCTCTTCCTAAGGGTGTGAGTGAAACATATCTGTACCAATCTAATTCTGGAAGAAGTACCTAGAAGAAGAGAAATATTTTATGCTTGTTTCCCCTTCTCAAGCAAAGGATCTTAAAGGAGAAGACACAGAGCAGAACCTCAGGCATACTTAACCGCTGGAAATATTTTCATTATGATTATGAGCCACAGATCTAATCAAGACTTTTTTTCTAGATTGAAAATAAAATTCCACGTAAGGAAAAATATTTGTAAATGTTAGAAAAACTGACTTCCAGCCTCTTGATTGCTCTAAGACAGGTCCACATGATTAAGAAAACAAAAAATACCTTAGAAGGACATGAAGACATTCTGCTATATTTAGAAATGCTTATGTTTTCTTCTTATCATTGATTCACATAAGATTTCATCTGAGGAGTACGACTGAAGTTCCAGAAAGTTATACAGCTGCCAAAGCAAGTCAGCATGCTTGAATAGTTCTTTCACAGGCTGCTTATGGCAGCACTCCAGTGAAGGAACTCAAGAAACAGTACTGAGAAAGAAAACAAAACTCTGCCTGACAAGGGGGAGTTGACTGACTGGACTCACTCGGTTAGCTCTTTAACCAAAACAGCTAGCAGATCATCATTTAAATACCAAGTGGAAGTAATTACAAGTCTTCAAGAAGAGAAGACGCAAAGCAGGAAGAGAGGTCTGAAAAATATGGTGGCTTTTGAAGCTTTATGCAACCTTGGGACCCTGCACTTTATTTAGAGCAATCTTATCTAAACCATTTACAGTTACTTTCACACCAATTTGGGATCAGTTCAGAAAGAGAATAATAAATTACCAAATGAGGCATATCTAGGTAATACACTGAGCAGTTTTAGGTTTCTCCTATGTCACCTGCACAACCTTCCAGGATGAATAAAATGTTTAGTCAGAAAAATATCCATCTTGTGAAAGAATTGCAAGGTTGAGACTATTGCAAAACAAAGATAAGTGTGAAATTGCTTAGATGGTGTTTAATCTAAGTCAGACTGATCATACCAGTGAGTTATGAACAACACAGCACTTGTTCTGACAAATGAGACATTAAAACAGGTACAAAATTCCTGTTATACAAGGGTAAAACAAGTCTCTTAAGGCATCTCAATTTCAAAATATATCAATCAGAATTTGAATGACTGACAAATCTGGAAGATACAAAATTGAAAATCTATAGATATCAGGCTGAAGAAAAAATGAGTAGGAAGAAAAATTGTTCAAGGCCTTCTAAAAATGGATATAAGCAGCAACACATTCACTGACTCTAGTATTCATGGGAGAGTTGAATCACTGTCTTCTGCAGAATAAAACAAACCCACACCCATAAACAATGAAGCAATCCAGGCTGGGTAGTGCTGACAATAGGTTTCTAGTCCAATTGATAAAGAAGTCAACAAGGAGAAGTGCTCTGCTGGACCAACAAGAAGGGTC
Organism: Chrysolophus pictus; assembly: GCA_037305975.1. NCBI lineage: Eukaryota > Metazoa > Chordata > Aves > Galliformes > Phasianidae > Chrysolophus > Chrysolophus pictus. The sequence continues at coordinate 4,015,465 of CM074614.1, forward strand.
TCACTGATAGTGGAATCAAAAAGAATCACAGAATGCCTTAGGCTAGAAGCGACCTTAAAGATCATTTAGTTCATCCCATCCCTGTCATAGGCAAAGTTGCCACCCACCTGATCAGGTTGCTCAGATCCCCATCCAATCTGGCCTTGATTGACCCCAGAGATGGAGAACCTACAACATCTCAGGGCAACCTTCTCCAATACTTTGCCATGTGAAGGTCAAAGGCACCGTTGGCTGCTGTGTGCAGGAAGTGGTGAAATTCAGGACCCAAAAAGGGGGGAGCAGGACTCCTGTGGTTTCAAGTGTGACAGGGAGAGGGGAACCCTTTCTCCCCCTTTCAGGGAGAAGGAAAGCAACCCAATCAAGATAAGAGAGAGAAGAAATTTACTACGAATGGTAAAAGAGTGTAAGATAATAATAAGTTAATAGTAATAATAAGTTAAAATTAGTAACTCAAATGGGAGAGAGAGGAAGGCTATGTAGTACTGCTTGCTGTGCTGCCAGCACCTGGAAGGCCTTCACCTCTGCTACCCAGAGTCAGTGATCATGTCTAGAACAGTGGAGGCTCTTTGGAGTAATAGTTCTTCTTGAAGAACTATTGTCACTCTTAGTTTTAGGAACTTCAAGAAGGAGGAGCTGGGATGCTAAAGGCTGGTCAGTCTCAGCCTCGATCTCTCAGGAGCTGATGCAGCAGCTAGTCATGGAAACTTTACTCCAGGCCTGTAGAGGTCAAGAGGGTGATTCTGAGTAGTCAGCATGGATTCCCTGAGTGGAGGTTGGAAGATATAGCAACCTGGGAAGTTGAAACAAACCTGAAACAACAGGTTTGATAGACAAGGAGGGGGCAATGGATATTTTCTCCCCTGCCTTCACTGAGGCTTTTTCAAATGTCTTCTGTAAGTACTGATGAAATATTGCCTGGATGAACTGCAGGGGTCATTGAAAATTATCTGAATCTTCTGTAAGTACTTCAGAGAATGTAGAGCCAGATTTTATCAAGGTATCTGGAGATGAAATAAGAGGCAGCTGGCACTAACAGAAACAGAAGAGTTTCCTCCTGAACATTAGGAACAAACCTCTTCACTATGAGGGCAACTAAACACTGGCACAGGCTGCCCAGAGAGGTTGTGGTCCCCCACTGTGAAGATATTCAAAATAAATCTGGCAGGAAAATGACCACATCCCTACCAGTTGATGTTTTTTGAATGGAGTTCTATTTAGAGTGGAGATAGAAATGTTAAGATGTAATAAATTAGGAGAAGCAAGAGACCAAAAAAAAAAAAAAAAGGAAAAAAGAGAAAAGTTTTTATAGATTACTCTGACTGGAAATAGAATCCAAAATCTTTCAGCTGAGTGCTGACATTTGAACTGTAATGAACACAAGCCTCTTCTGCTTTTATCACCGTATTTGTTTACATGGAAAAGTACATAAGCTTTACATACACTGTCTCTGATGACGTGGGAGATTGCTTATGATTAAGGCAACAAAACACTCTTAGGGTGAATTTTTAGCAACGCTACTGAAAAATCATGGATTTAAATTCTGTTTACCTAAGGCTGGAAAGAAAGCCATTCTGACACAGAAAAAAGAAGAGCACAAAAGCAAAAAGTGATGGTCTGTCATTAAGCCAAAAGAGATTCTCTCATTTGACTTCACTTCTTACAAATATTGCTGATATTGTGGTGGGAATAGCACTGAATTCACATGAAAGTGGGCAGCAACTTGCACTAAGTGTAGTAGATGGGTGCATTCAAACTATTTCATTCCTTGCTTACACTAATGTCTGCATAACATGATGAGCTGTGGTATGAATTTCTTTATGTAGCTTTCCAAGGTATACACAATACCTTAATGTATCTCATTATTACTACTGCCTCTGGTCTGTATATGCAGTGACAGTAGTACATTATAGGAAAACTAAAGTTCTTGAAGCTATCCCTCTGCCATTACTTAAGCAGAGACTTTGTTTTGCTTTTTAAGGTCAAAATTTTTGAACGGAAGTTGTTTTTACCTTTCTCCTGTCCTTGGATAAGCTTGGAAAACAAAGCAGTGTTGTCCTTCTTTAGAGGTACCATAAAGAATTTGAGCATTGCAACAGTGCAGAAATGGCCGGGAACACTTAAAAGGGCTAATGCTATTATTAGAGTTACTGCTATGTAGAAAAAGGAGAATAAATAAATGCAGAGGGAAAACAAGTCCTTTCAGCTAGGTTAAGAATTGCTTTACCATCCTAGTACTCCACTGAACAGGGAATGTTTAAATTGGTCTCTGTTTAGAAAAGAGTTAAAGAGGGAAAAAGCAAACCCTGGGAATGAGTTTTGAACTTCAGCTCTGAAGTCCTCAAACTTTAAATTCAAATCAAATGTTTGGAATAATTACACTGTGCAGTTTGTTACAAGGTACAGAAAACCTGATGGCAGCTGAGACCTTCTCCTAAAGTTTAAATATTGGGTTTTTTTGGACTTCTTGTATTAAATCTACCATCTATATTTTTTCTATTTGCAATTAACTAAGGAATGCTCAGTGTCAGATAAGTTCGCTTTCATTCTTAATTGTGAACTATTTTAATGTCCTGGTAGTTTTTGGTCTCCATGTATTAATCATTTACATGATTGCTTTTTAAAACAATTTGTACAGAGACAATATTATCTCCAGTAATAGACATCCAACACGATCAAAGACAACTTAAGGTTTATAGCTTGGAAGTTTTATAAGGATATTGCAAGGTGTGGGTGTTTTTATTGTAAACTACTTCAAATCTTCTCTTTTCATACTTTCCCTTTATTAGATCAAGCATGAATAATACTACAGACAGCCATGCAAACTGTTGCTGAAAGCAGTTCAAATGCTGCAAATGGTGAGCATTCCTTTTTTTGTTTTCCGTCAGCCTATTCATAGGAGCATTATTTTACTGTTTAAATTTATAAGGAGGAAATGCCACACTTGCAGTGGTTACAACTTTTTTTTTTTTTTTTTTTGAAGTTTAAGGGAAGAGCCATTACACTCTGCAAAAATATTTTCCATATATTGGCTGTGTGCAGTTTTCTAAAAGCATTGCCTAAATATAACTAAATTAAGAACATTCTTTCAAAAAATACAACATTCAAGAGAAACTCATAAAATTTGAATGTATTTTTAAAGAGCAGCTCTACAGTTTGTAGGCAGCAGGGATAAAAGAATGAACAAGCCAGTCCAACCGTAGTCCTGGAATGAGTCTTACTACTTCTGCTATTTATATGTAGATTTTTAATTTCCTTTAGCAGAACTTTCAAAACTGAGTCATAATATAAGCTATTAAATCTAGACTCTTTTCTTAAATGAGTTTGAAAAACTGCTTTCCATTTCTTGTTTATAGTGTATATTTTCAGTTATGCTATATGATGTATTTTTCAAATGAGTCTGGACTACACAAGAAATCCAGATTTGCCTTTAAAACAACTTGTTCTTAAGCATTACTTCACGTTTTCTTTGTAAGCTACTCATCTAATCTTGAACAAACAAGCTTGAGATGACAAATATTTTAGGTTTTTAGTTTTTTTTTTTCCCCCAACAAAGAACTGTAAATAAAAATAGACTTCTACATTATTAACATCTGATGAGTACTTGCAAATAGTTTCTGCCCAGAGAGGTTGTGGATGCCCCGTCCCTGGAGGTGTTCAAGACCAAGTTGGACTGAGCCCTGGGCAGTCTGGTCTGGTATTTGATTTGGAAGTTGGCAGTCCTGCCTGCAGCAGGGGGATTGGAGCTGGATGATCCTTGTGGTCCCTTCCAACCCAAGCCACTCTATGATTCTGCAAAATTGAAAGACAATCTGAACCTTGTAGTACAAATTACTTTATGGAAGTACATGATGCTCAATAAGCACAACTTAACAACAAACCTAATATTGAAATCAACTCCCTGCCCAATGGCTGTCTCCAGTACTGCCTGTACTCCTTCCAAAGAGCCGCACATTGCTAGTTTGAAACAGTTGGCAAAAATGTCTTTTCTCCCATTCCCTTTGAACGGCACTACTTCACTTGTAAATGTTCTGCAGAAAATTTGTGGAGCTCGGAGTGTGGGTCTGCAAATTTGCAATGGCTAATTAATTTTTAATGCATCTTTTCAATAACAAGCTGAGATCTCATTTAGTAGGTTATGAATTATTATGAATAAATTTTAAAGGTATTCATATTGATCTTGATTTTACAGTGAAAACTTTGAAGAACCATATAAAACTAGTATTGCATCCACACTCCCTTTCCATTCGCATGTGATGTAGCACACAAAAAAAAATCTTATGAAATAATATAATGAAACTATTTTCTAGGTATGTACAACTGGAATTTTGGGATAACTCCATTCAGGTTGTACTTACAATGCTGAATTCAGAACTGCAAAATTATTAATAATTCTTATGGTCAATTCATATGAACTCATTTCAAACTTTAACATAACGAATCTACATTAGATTCTGTATGTAAATGAATTGTTTATGAATCAGTAAGACAAATGAGGTCAGAGAGAAGCAATTCTGATACATTTTTTCTCCCCATGAGGCCTTATAATATAGCATTCAAATGTTTTCTAAGTTACAGAGAGTCATCACATTTTCTTTCTCATGTCTTTATGAAGAAACATTTTAATGTATTGTAAAAAACTGAAATATTTCATTCTATTCTTAACTGAATTTAAGTAGGTGTATTTTATATTAAGTGATGGTATTTTTGGAGAGCTGCAAATATAATGGCTTAGATACAGCTTTCATTGAAGCTAGTGGAAGAACTTCAATTGATTAAATGGCTCTTGGACTTCATCCAATGAGCACTTTAATTTAATTGGACAACTCCTTGATGTAAGTGCAGTACCTACTTAACTATTCATGCTATGAGTGTTTGCAAGATCTGGCCCATAGAAGTGAACATCTGAGAGACAAGGACCACTTTCATGGCGCAACTATCTAAAAATTAAAAAAATAAAAAGTAAAAAATAAAATAAAAATTAAGTCTTGCAAAAATAGGAATATTTTTATACTATTGTTTTCTGTGAAATATGAATATAAATATTTAGTTTTATATGTCATTTCAAGCCAAACTTCCATGGGGTTGAAAAGAATGAAATATTGTCAGTGGTTTATAGGTTGGTCCAGCCCAGTTCCGTGACTAGTGGGGCGGAGGGATTTTCGCAAAATCTGTGCCTCTGGAAAGGGGAAACTAAAAGGGAAAAAAAGGGAAAAGGGAAATAAAATATATACAAAATACAATACAATTAGAATTGAAGCTAATAAATCAAATATAATGAGAGAGGGTGACTGAAAGATGGATAGGGCTCACCATAACGCGGAGGTGAAACGTGCAGTCCAGTAGAGCAGCAGGGAGACAGAGAAGAGCCGCTGAAGAAGAGCTGACAAAGAACACATCAGGTGACCTTGCTAAGGGTTATATCTCCTCTCAGACAACAAAGCTCACTGGGGAATGTAGTTCTTCTTCTCTTCTGGACAGATGTCCGGAAGTGGAGCATTAACACTTTAACTCCCCGTGCACTACATGGTGTTATGATGTGGAATACCAATAACCAAAAATCATAAAACCATGACAAATATATATATATATGTATAATGAAGAATAAATCTTATCACAGAATCGTAGAATGGCCTGAGTTGAAAAGGACCACAATGATCATCTAGTTTCAATCTTCCTGCTATGTGCAGGGTCGCCAACCACCAGACCAGGCTGCCCAGAGCCACATCCAGCCTGGCCTTGAATGCCTTCAGGGATGGGGCATCCACAGCCTCCTTGGGCAACCTGTTCCAGTGCCTCACCACCTTCTGTGTGAAAAACTTCCTCCTAATACCTAACCTAAACCTCCCCTGTCTCAGTTTAAAACCATTCTCCCTTGTCCTATCACTATCAACTCATGTAAATGCTCATTCCCCCTCCTCTTTATATGTTCCAATCAAATATTGGAAGGCCACAGTGAGATCTCCCTGGAGCTTTCTCTTTTCCAAGATAAACAAGCCCAGTTCCCTCAACCTTTCTTCATAGGAGAGGTGCTCCAGGCCTCTGATCGTCTCAGTGGCCCTCCTCTGGACTTGTTCCAAGAGCTCTGCATCCTTCTTGTGCTGGGGGCCCCAGGCCTGGACGCAGTACTCCAGATGGGGCCTCACAAGAGCAGATAAAGGAGGACAATCACCTCCCTCCTCTTTTAATGCAGCCCAGAACACAGCTGGTCTTCCAAGTTGGCTGCAAGCGCACACTGCTGGCTCATGTCCCGCTTCCTGTTTACCAGAACCCCCACGTCCTTCTCTGCAGGGCTGCTCTCAGGAAGATCTCCCAGTCTATATAAGTACCTGGGATTTCCCTGGCCCAAGTGCAGCACCTCGCACTTGGCCTTGTTGAACCTCATTAGGTTCTCATGGGCCCACTTCTCCAGCCTATCCAGCTCCCTCTGGATGGCTTCCCTTCCCACCTGTGTATCAACTGCACTGTGCAGCTTGGTGTCATCTGCAACCTTGCTGGGGGTGCACTCAATTCCATCATCTATGTCATTGATGAAGTTGTTGAAGAGCACCGGTCCCAAGACAGACTCCTGGGGGATACCACTTATGACTGACCCCCACCCAGATATCGAACCATTGATCACAACCCTTTGGCTGCATTCAGCCAGCCAGTTCTTAATCCATCCAACTGTCCACCCCTCAAATTCACACCTCTCCAATTTATAGAGAAGGATGTGGTGAGGGACCACACCAAAGGCTTTGTGGAAATCCAGGTAGATGGCATCCGTTGCCCTTCCCCTGTCCACTGATGCCATTGCTCCATCTACCAGAGAAGGTTACCAGATTGGTCAGGCAGCCTCTGGCCTTGGTGAAGCCATGCTGGCTGTCTTAAATCACATCTTGGTTTCGTATGTACCTTAACATGGTAACCAGGAGGATCTGCTCCATGATCTTTCTGGGCACAGAGGTGAGGCTTACCAGACTGTAGTTTCCCAGATCTTCCTTTCTCCCTTTCTTAAAAATCAATCTGCTCATATAGTTAACTATAGAAAATTCTTGGTAGAGTTATTTAATATGGATACAAAACAATCATTAAACACTCGCACTCCTCTGGGATCTGTTTCCTTCTTTCTCATTTGTGATAACATCATATCTATATATAAAATATGGAAAATATGGCTGAGTACAATTTTAATCATAATGTGTTAGACTATGTTAATCTGAAGCTGTTTCCACAAAAAAAAAAAAAAGCCTGTCCCTCTTCTCTACCCACTGCAGATTTTTTATGTCTTCAAAATGATTCATTATGAGCCATCTCTATTTAGCTTTAAATAGCTTGACACTTCCAATATATATCCACTTTTTCCTTTTCAAACGATGGTGTCTGGCTCTCAAAGCTTACCATTTTTTTTTTCCAGAAAAATATTAAACCAAATTGAAAGGAGCTTCACTTTACTAAGATTATGAGAGTTCTCTTTTCTTCCACTTCATGATTTCACAGGTCTTTACATGAGTTCCAAAATAGTTCTGAAAGGGGACACATTTTCTCCCTTGGCATGACAAAAAATACTTCAGCCACCAGCTACAGTTGTGAATAGCAAGTAATGAGCATTGAGCCTGTTACCTTCCAAGTAATAGATCTGCCTGGGCTGCGTGCTTCACTGGAATAAATCCTCAGCCTGCTGAAAGCACTACTGGCTGTCAGACTGTGGCCAAAAACTGTCTCCTGCCGGGTGCCTTGGCGCTTGGCACTCCTGCACAATTATTCCATCCAATTTCTCCATCATCAGCTCTTTGCTCACTTCTATTCTGCCAGCTATGTGCCAGTCCAGTGAGAAACTTGCTGTCACTCCAGCCATTCAGGTGCACGTATTTCTTCTGATCACAGTCTCTCTGAAGTGTGGCAGCTTTAAAACCACACTGCCTAAGAGGCCTAGTGCAACTTCTCTAAACAGCCACTGTTAAAAAATCTTTGGTGGGACACTTTCTCAACGTGTCAGTTCCAGGCAGGTACTTGAAAATCCACAGCATGGGATGTGACCCCTTATCTCTAGGCATATCCAACTGACTGTTCATGCAAGTTAAATGTCAACAGATCTGCTAAAGAATTGCAACAGAGCAACAGAACTCATCAGAACAAAGATAGAAAAAATGTATGGGAAGGTGAAATTATGTCTGTTTGAGCTGTAGAGAGAAGTTTATTTCAGTTCAAAATTAGACTTATTCATGGGTTTAGTCCTTAGCTTATTTTTGTGGCCTTCTGTCCAACTTTTTCTTCCATACACTCTCTTTCAGTCCTGTAATTCTTTTCATTCATTTTAAATTTGGAAGAATCTCTTGGTTCCCTCCTGCTAATACTGCTTTATATATCAATATATTTTTCACACACCGTTTTTGGCTGTCTTATTTTTCTGTGTATGTTTTGTCTATTAGGATTTTGGAAGAGCTGTGATAAAGCACTGAAGAGGCAGGTTAATTGTTATTACTGAGTAACCTAGATATGCATAGCCCTTTACCAAAGGAGCTATTGCCAAATAAATCTGCATGCATTCCCTATGCAGCCAGTGATCCCTGTGGCTCCCATAGCCAGCTAAACAAACTAATCAAATAATAGCCTTTGGAATGCTATGGATACATTTCTCCTCACAAACATAATTTCAAAAGGAAAATTTTTCTAAGAAAATTCTAAACCACATTACTTTAGTAGTAGCTTTATACCACTTTTCAAGAATTCCAATGTTTCTTAGAGGTCATGCAGTATAGAATGAATGAATCTACAGCTCTCCTCTACCTAATATGTCAGTATACTATGTATTTCAAAGCATTTGCATTTGTTATTTTTCCAAATGTAATGCATTGTATTAAATTAAACTAGAAAAGTCTCAAGATTACCAGTAGTAACTGTTGAATTATGTGTAATGACCGATTTGTTTTTCTTTAAGATTTTTTTTTACTTGCATTCAAGTAATTAACAGATTATAAGGATAATTGCAATAGCAAAAAAATAGGTAAAACTGGAGTTGGTGCTGAACATTACATCAGTAAGAGAGTACCGATACAAATTAGAAGTTGCAAATTACAGTGACCTGTGTCTAGAACTGGCTTAAATATACATGGAGCATAGCTAATCTGAGTTTCATCATAATTGAACTTGCTTTGTTAATGTTATGCAGGCACTGACACAAGAGTAAGCAGGTAAATCCGTATGACAAGAATTAAATGGATCAAATCTCTGTGCTGCTTAATACATATCTTCTAATGAACTATAGCTATATAACTAACAAGCTGAGTACTAATATGCTTTCTATTCCTTTCTAGGAATAGAATAGTGTCTAGAGCATACAATCTTCCATTAGACTGCTGTATAACAATGACTAGCCATTTAAGATTTCTGCTCCTAATTTGCATGATGACCTTACACATATTAACAAGCTTGATATTCAAAAGCCCTTGAATAAAGTCACTATACATCACCTGAAACCTTGCTTCTGTTTCGTTTTTTCTTTTCCTTTCTTTTCCTTTCTTTTCCTTTCTTTTCCTTTCTTTTGCTATAGAAATAAACATTTAACATTGACAGAATATTAATACTAGAAAAATATAAATATTGAGAACCTTCTCCCTGCTTTAGAATCATAATGTGGAACCTGAATTCCAAACTACTGCCACAGAGTATGCAGACAAAAATCTGCTAAAGTCATCATACTGGAGCTCCTGGATACTGGCTCAGGCCAGTAGGTTTGCGCAGACTGAGGGCTTCAGTTATTCTGTATCTTTGCAGTACTTTGTGAAGACATACAAATGCGAGCTGGATGGAAAGAGCAGGTCCTACCAAGTGTTACCTGTACCTGTTTGGAAACCAGCCAACACTGTCTGTCCCCAGGAGTCCAGCAGCTGATTGTCACTTAGAGCTTGCAAAGGGAATTAAACTCCATGAGGTCCCTGTCTGTTAATGTAGGGAGAAAGACTTTCCAGAACTTCATTTTATCCCCCAGCCTTACCAGGATGAGATACACCATCCTGGCGGTTAAGGAAGAAAAGTGGCCACGCTGTCACTGGTTTCCTCCCTCTCCTAGCAGGGATATCATAAAGTTGCAGTTTGAATAAGGGTGTAAGGAAAAAACCCGTAGAATTTATGTGAATGTACTGACAGGCAAACAAAACAAATGATCACATGCAATTTCTGCAACTCTAAAATGAGTTGACTGGTTATTTTTTTTTAGACTTACAGCTACACTGCAGGGCTGCACAGAGCTTAAGAAAGGAATGATCTGGAAGATAAACAGGCACATCACGGAGAAGACCACAAGAGATTACACTGTTTATTCCATTCCACCATTTCTCCATTAGCCACAATTTCTTTGGGAGATAAACTATCACTTAGGATGATAAATTAAGGGACTCCAAGGAATTTCAAAGTCAATTCAAGCATCTTTTCTTCTAATTAAGCTCATTTGAATTCTCTGTTGAATTTAGCTAACTTCCAGCATTTTGAGTCATCATATGAAAGGGGATTAAACCAGCCCTCACAAGACTTTTCTGCTTACATTAGATTGTAATAAAATTCTTTAATCTGATTAAGTATTTCGGTATATTATCAGCATCATTGCTGCTACACAAGCTCTGATTTTACATATGGTTATTGACTATTAAGCACTCTGACAGAAGAAACCTCAGGATCATTCAATTAAATGGCAAAAGCCATGTGACTGTTTTCAGAACTGGTGTGTCAGCAACAGAAAGCCAATATGTCAGAAGAGCATTAAAGAAAATTTATGATTCTTATGTCCATTTTAGATCAATCCTATTTTAACAAACAAGATTCTCCACCTCCATACTCCCTGCAGTGTACATGTATGACTTTAAATAGGAGGATCACTTTAGTTTATGCTGACAATTTAATTTTCTCACAAACATTTTTCTAACAGAAATCTAACAGAAGCTGCTGGGAACTTAGAGAAAATTGAGAATTGGAAAAACAAACCGTCCAGTATACTTTCGAGCCCTACAGCTTTAAAAAATTCATATTTAAAAATGCGTATTTATAAGAAGTGTATTTTTTTCCAAGTTTTATTGTCTGATTAAATTCTCTTTTCTCCTGGAAAGAAAAAAAAGAAGTGTAATTTGGGGTGTTATTTTTGTTGTTGTTTTCACAAACTAGGAAAGCGGAAGTAAATCATTTTAGAGGCTACTTTTATAGTCAAACCACCAAAAAATGCTCACTACTTGAGAAAAACTGGGAGGTCTGCTTCTAAGAACAGAATACTTTTCTAATAAGAATTAATTAAAAAAAAAATCTATAAGCAGTGTAGTCCATAAAGCTTCATGATTTATTTTTATGGAAAGAAGCTAAAATCCATGAAAGAGTTGCCATAAATCATTTCTGCAGTGTTTTGGAGGTCGGCTAGTATGATATGGTGCTCTCTTCACTCCAGCTATTGTTTTGTAACTTAGACCTGCCCAGTTATTTTGATAATGCTAGTAGACCTAATATCACTGTTTCATAGTTGAAGACATAGAGCATTCACACTAAGACTCTCACCTGTTTTGAGGAAGAGCATTTCATTTGGTAGCGTATAGATAGACTATTCCATCAGTCTTACAGTCTGTTAGACACAGTAAAATCTTGTTTAAATTTATATAAATAAAGTGACCACTGCTACAAAATAGAGGTCAAACATAAGCATTTTAAGTTTAAACTGGTTTTTACCATAGAATATTTTTCTGTTTTATTCTTGAGTTAGGCACACTTAAATTACTGAAGCACAAGGAAGATGACCATCCCAAATTTTGGGCTGGTGGGTTATGCAAACTTTTTGGACTACCTTTGAGCTAATATTGAGCTACTGTCATATTCAGTAGTGAGTTATTTTTATAATCTTACATAGGTTGCAAAGATTCAACATTCATTTAAGAAAAAAAAAAAAAGCCACAACTCAGCACATTCGTTCCCTAAAATAGGTAGGGAACTAGCCCTTGCAGTAGCCCTTCTACATTTACTACATCCCAGCATTTACTTTTACTAATATCTTTTTCTTCCCTTCCCTTCCTTTCCCTTCCTTTCCCTTCCTTTCCCTTCCCTTCCCTTCCCTTCCCTTCCCTTCCCTTCCCTTCCCTTCCCTTCCCTTCCCTTCCCTTCCCTTCCCTTCCCTTCCCGGCAGCAATTTGTAATGTTATTACTTTATATTCCTAGTCAATGTTAATCCAACTATAAAATAAATAATATGTGCTATTTTAGAAACACTGAAGTGGCAAACTGGTGGGGTAGAAAGTATAATAAAATATCCCCCTTCTAATCATGATAATCAGACTTTGCAGAAAGTATAGCTAGAGTAAAATCAATGTTGTTTATATGAGTCGTTCTCAAGAAAAGAAATGTTTGAATTCTGAAATGCTAAATAGGCTGTAAAACTTTATCACTTTGTATTTAAACTTCTTATTCTCTGACAAGAAATCTACTTTCTCTCTGGAAGAAAGAAGAGCCACAAAGTGCCATGTGTCCCTGTAAGAAAACCTCAATGAAAGAAAGATTTTCAGGAATTGAAATGGTAATTTCCTGTTTACAGCTCTCCTCCCTTCCCCCTTCTGTTTCTGAGAGAACAATTACTATCTTTTAAATAGACGACAGTACTTCTCTGTACAAGATATCAGATTTCAACTCTGAAAACTCCATTTTGCAGTTAGATATTATCACATAACGGAAAAAAGATGGCTTTATTTCTGGAACTTCTGGTCTACCTACACCATGCAGCAAGGTCATTGAAATAACAGAAAGATGCACAAAAGCTTTGTTTCCATGACTGCATCCAAATATATTATTTTACAGACATCTGAACTATGTAGTTAATCAAGATGAAGTAGAGAACAAATAACCAAAGGACAAGCTAACTACAGCATTGTTATTAACTATGAACATGTATTTATTTTAAAGTCATAAGTGACCAGACATAAAGCTCAGTAAAACTGATGACAATTCAAGAATAAACCCAAACTGCAGAATTCATGTGAACTAGAAACATAGAATAAGCAAACTTGCCTCCACAACTGATGGCAACTTTTCTAGCTGCAAAGAATGCGTAGCTGATTCATTCTATTCATAATAACTGAGCATTTTACAGATTAAAAATTACCCGGAGTCAGATATCTTCAGCTCTGCTGCCTGTTTAAGCATTCCTTTCATCCTAAAAAGAGCCTGAATGAAGACTCACCCTAACATGGATTTCAGTAGCTCCCTTTAGGATCTGGCATTGCATTTCATAAACTGATGGTTTTGCTCCATGTTGATAAGATAGCAATGTGGCCAAATGAGAGCACTGGAAGCTAAAAGACCAGGTTGCTCATTAAACACAAATGAGTGCACTGATCACTGAATTATCATTTAGTGGTGTGAATTAAGTATCTTACCTCACTGCTGTTTGCAATAAATGTTTTCTCATGGCTATTAAGGGAAGTGAACAACTTTTTTTTTAACTGTTAAGCTGGTTGGCAGTGTTCCTAACACTCCTTACCCAAGGAGGCTAGGTAGAGCTCTGTCATTTCTACTGGTAACCAGCAAGAAACTCATCACAGATGGCCACTCTCTTGAATGTATGCTATTAGCTATGCTTGTCCACAAGAACAAAAAGCGCACTCTAGTTCTTCACATGCATACCCAGGACATTAGTGCCACCAGCCTGAGAAAACTGCACATCAGGTTAGAAAAGAAACATTCAAAATTTACTGCATTGAGAAGATCTTGTGAGGCTCTGTCTCAGTTCACAATGCACTCATTTCCGTGCTGAGCATTTTATGTTTCTGTAACTGATGTGTGGTTCCAACTGACTTATTTTACTAGGCTAGCAAACCACTGGAACTGACAAACTGGAAACAATATTTACTTGTTTAGCTAATTTACAAAGCATCATAAACAACAGCACTGTAGGATAAAAATTTATGCACTCAGGAAAATAGAGAATGACATACCAATATTTTGACTTCAAGTGCCTCTAGGTAGTTAAGGAAACACATAGCACTGTTATTTGGAGAAGCATAAGATTTTGCAGTGAGGGTATTTTGCAGTCTAATATTCTTATGGAAAGAGCAGTTGGACATGCCGAAATAATGGGAAACATAACTAAAACAGGAATTCAAATGAATCTTTTTCTCTAAGCTTTGGTAAGGGAAGAAGCAAAGCTGATGTTCTCTATATAGATTCTGTGGCTATGGAAGAAGGGTGAAGCACAGCTGTGCATCTGATTTATTTGATCTTTGCTTTGTGGTGAAGATAAGTATTTTAATATTGTGATAGTGACTTGCCAGGAGGGGAAGAATTTTTTGTTAACATAGAGTGACCTGGTTCATAGTGTGTATTTGGTAAAATATACAGAAAGTATAACAGAGCTACTTTGGAGAGACATCAATCAACACAAGAAAACACAAGGGAGCACAAGGAAAATTCTGAGGTGAAAATGCAGTTATAGCACTCACTGGTCTTCTAGAGGAAAGCTGAGCAGAGCAGAGCCTTGCAGAGAAGGACCTGGGGATCCTCATGGATAAAAAACTTAACATGAGCCAGCAGTGTGCTCTTGCAGCTTGGAAAGCAAATGGTATCCTGGGCCCCATCAGAAGAGGGGTGGCCAGCAGGGACAGGGAAGTGATTGTCCCTCTCTACTCTGCTCTTGTGAGGCCCATCTGCAGTACTGCGTCCAAGTGTGGAGCCCCCAGTACAAGAAAGACAGGGAGCTGTTGGAGAGGGTCCAGAGGAGAGCCACGAAGATGATCAGGGGACTGGAGCACCTCCCCATGAGAACAGGTTGAGGGAGCTGGGCTTGTTCAGCCTGGAGAAAAGAAGGCTGTGGGGTGACCTCATTGCAGCCTTCAGTACCTAAAGGGAACCTACAAACAAGAGGGGAATCAACTCTTTGAAAGGGTAGATAACAGCAGGACGAGGGGAAATGATTTTAAGTTGAGGGAGGGCAGATTTCGGTTGGATGTCAGGGGTACATTTCTATCCTGTACAAGATCAGCCTATTTTAATTTACGTACCTTTATTTACTTACTATCCTACCACAAGATCCTTTAATCATTAGCTCTGTCCTTATAGATGTTAGACTTTTTCCTGTCTGGAATTTCTTCTGCAACCCATCTAGTCTAAAGATGACAGCTTCTGATGTTCTGAACCCTATATTCCATCCTTATAAACATAGGGGGACAGAACTGGTAGCTCATCTGTAAAAACAAACCTGATAACTTTAAGCCAGGCTTAACCTATCTCAGTGGCTTCTTGCTGGAATGTAGATGGGTCATTTACAACTGTACCTCCTTTCGTAAATTTGGTATCGGTAGAGCTGTGCTGATATAGATAAGCTGAAAACCAGCTTGCTAACAACACAGTTTATTTATAGTGAGCAACACAGAATAAAATGGAGCTTTAAACAAAATGCTTGAAAGTAACTGCTCTTATTACAGCATGTCTGGTTCTATTCTGTAAAACAGATAAAGAGTAAAGCTATGTATTCTATCTGGGATTAATTAGGTGATGCAGTGCCTGGAAGAAAGAAAAATAGAGGCAGCTAGTGAAATGTTCTTAGGCAAAGGTGGGAGAGCACAGGGGAAATTCCATATATAGCTCTTTCTTTCAATTTCCTCCATGTGGTTTTCTCCTTGGGTTGCGAGCTATGCTGTGAGGATGCAAACTCTCCACATGTTAGTGCAGGAAGCTTACCTACTGTGCATGAGGTTCTGGACTATGACCTGGTTAAATGTCACACTTGATTGCTCTTTGGCATTCTAAGGGCTTAATTCTACAATGTACTAAAAACAGAAGGATTTGGCTGTGTTATGTGTAGTGATAAACTATACCAAGTGCAGCTGATAGGATCTCTGATCCTATGAGAATCAATGATCAAATACTCAATTAGTTGTGGAGGGTTACAGATATACTTCCTTAGATCACACTTCTGCAAGGGTAGTTATGCAACAAAATGTTGCAAATTGTTAAATTAGCTGAATTTCTGAGACGCCTCGCATGGGAAAAATGGGACAACAATATCTTGACGTGTCCAAGATATTGTAAGCCTTCTATAAGAGTTCTCCACATCACTGAAGAACAGCAATCGCAGCAGTGTTATTGCTGGGCAGCTTTCGGGGACTCCTTTTGCTCACAGTCTGCAGGCAGATCTATTCCCTACAATCTGTATATGTGAACTGGAAAAATTGAGTCCAGGTTACACCTAGGCAACTCTTCTGACCTGCTTATTCCAGACACTGTTTACCCAATGAGTCTGTTCATTTGTATGTCCAGCAGCTGGCAAACACGGTAGCATTGCTATATTTCACCGAAATGTAGGAAGAGGATATTGGAAGGCTGTTCTTACATCCTCAGTATATTAGTTTGTATGCTCCCATGTCCAAAAGTTTATGGGAAACATTATTCTTCATGCTCTGGCAAATAGCACTAAGATAATTTGTCTCAGAACATAGTAGTCTTTTCTACATATCCAAATATCTGACCATTTTTTTCAAATCATCTGAACAGATCAAACACCCTCCTGTATTCCAGGGGAATTCTATGTATTCCATTAGCAGCTACAAGATGCAAGAAGAAAAGGAAGACTTGTTTGAATTTGTTAACTGCTCTCAAAGCCTTGGATTTCAAAATGGTATGTTTTGACTGATTTCAGAAATGCAGCATCAAAACTGCGTAGACATTTTTCTAAAGCATGACATAAAATACAGCTATGTAAGAATTTTGGAGTACAGTTATGAACCTTATGAACCTCTTTTTTTTTACTTGTGGAAATGCAGATAATCTTGGGCCATGACAAAAGGATTTATTACTCCTATTAGCTTTCACTCTGTAGCTTCATGTTGCATTTGTTCTACTGAGCTGCTACTATGTGGCCAATAAACAAAATATTTGTTGTATCTAGGGAAAGCAGTGGTCCCCATTCTCTCTGAACTAGGAAAACGCTGCTAAAATATCCTTGCCCTGTAATTTGCTTTCCCCCTCAGAACCCTTCTTTTTCAACCCCTTCCACTGCTACTGACATCATTTGGCTTTGGACCACTTCAGTTCCTGGCATCTGTGGTTACTGCAGTGGTAACTGCTGTACCTGATGGCTTATTCCTGATTTTTTCAGTCAATCATTGTCAAGTAGGCATAATGACATGCAGCTCTCTTTGAACATCCAATCAGTCTGAAATGGTGTGTTTGTGAAACAAGCATAGCTCTTCATGGCCTGGAAAAACAGGAACATACACAGGTTGTCATCAATAAATGCATTTTCCCACAGGTACAATATCATCTATCAGTGTGCCAGTTTCCCTGAGAGTTAGGTTTTAAAAGTGCTAAAGTCATTTTGAAAACAAAATTACTTAGGCCAATTTATCTCTCTTTTCAATAACAATATTTATATTTCAAATCTGCATCACTATTCTAATAACTTAATCTAATTTAATTCCCCTAGGAACTGCAGAAAAAGGTACGCAGATGCGTTATTCAAAACAGGTTAAGGTTCCTTCTTGTATGCAAAGTCTCATTGCACATAACAATGAGGAGAAAAGCTTTTTTTTTCATTGGTCTTTTAAGGAGTCTTTTATGTTGTACAGATAGTTGGCCATTGACCTCCTTCTCCTGATTCTCAGTTATGAACTGTAGAGAAATATACTGTAGAGAAAATGCTGAACATTTAATGAGGTACTGAAGGGAGCTATACAGGCCAGCTCTTACTAATATTCAAGGCTATTTTGACCCACTTCAGGAGAAAAAATCTGAATTCAAGGAGAGGAATTAGACTGTGGTTTGCATTGTCTGACAATCTCTGCCTCAACCCCATTCCTGTGAGTAGGTGTGTAGAAAGACAGTACAGAGTCCTTTACTGGCCCTTGGTTTCCATACAAAGTGTAGCTGAGATTGCTGCAACTGAAATGGAAATGAGGAGCTCCTACTTCTGGACACGACTAATATTTTTACATAGATTTCCTTTCTACAGGCTTTAGTTTTCAAGGCCTCATGTGAGTGAAAAGCTTTTTGTTTATTCCACATAAAAAGTCAAAGGTATAACGTCCTGCCAGTCTGAAAAACACAGCTTAATATGCAGAAATGATTGAAATGTTAAATGATTGTAAATTGTAGACAAAATGAAGCACTAAATTCATCTCTGCTTACAGACTGTTATTATCTGCCACATGCATGGACATGCGAGTAATTTCAACTCTCTACATGTTAATGTCATGGCACTTACCCGGACAAGTTGTTGTTCTCCTTCTTTATGAATCCAATGCCTAAAATGTTGCTTTCTTTCATTGCAGAGTTATCAAATCATGATTTTTGGCTTTTTCTCAACTGTTCTTGCAATAATGTTTCTCAGGTAATGAGCAAGAAAATAGCAGTGTTTCAGACATGAAAGAAGATAAGGACCATGCTCCACTCCAATTAGATGCTAATTAATTTAACTCTTTGAAGAATTACTGACAATAGAGACATACTTGGTTAGTAGAGGACATGACTATATGAGCCTAAGTAAGGCCTATGTGCTGTGGTGTATGTGAACTGCCTCTGGTCAGTCACAGTCTTTGATAAAGTCAGCAAGAAAAGAGAGATGCATAAGCAGAAAAAGAGCTGCATTAGCAAAAGAGCAAAAAGTTACAATTTAGGGTGAGGTAAGAAGTTTATTGCCAACGAATCAGAGTAGAAACTTAGGTGTGTGATTTCCTCGTGCCACATACTAACCAATCGATCATGGAGGCGTTATGCATGATTCATGCCTGCATCCAGTCAGAAGCACACTTAACATTATTAAAGAGTTGTGTTTTTTCCAATAAACTGTCTCTGTTATTACTTCATAAAGAGCCAGAGTCTGTTCTTTTTCTCCCAACTGACTACAACTAATTCCCTGTGCCCCCGCCTGCTTAGACTGGCCTGACATAGATATTTTTTTTTCTAGCAGAATCTGTCATAGAATCATAGAATCTTAGAATCGCTCTGGTTGGAAAACACCTTAAAGATCATCAGGTCCAACCACAACCTAACCATATTACCTTACCTCTAACAGCCCTCCGCTAAATCGTGTCCCTGAGCATCACACCCAAATGGTTTTTAAACATATCCAGGGATGGTGACTCAAGCACCTCCCTGGGGAGCCTATCCCAGTGCTTAACAACCTTTTCTGTAAAGAAGGTTTTCCTTATATCCAACCTAAACCTATGCTCCTATACATGGAGCTTGACATGGGTATTTACCGCAGCAAACACCATCTACTGTGGTGCTATCGAGTCTCAAACATTCTTTTCAAGACGGGATTCTTTTTGGTACACATGCTGGTAGTCTCTCAAGCCAATCAAATTCCAGAAGAAATTTTCCAACACACAATAGGAGCCAGGATGACACACTGGTCTAGTTTAAGAAGAAACAAATGGGACAGGGTAAAGAGAGACAGCTAGAACAATGCTTTTACTCAAAATGCTGTGGTACCAATCATTGTAACATCTAGCAAGTAGCACTAAATTGCAGAGACAACTCTCTTGTTTGTCTGACATACATAATTTGTCATTCTGACAGGACAATAACTAAGAGGCAATTTGTTGTGGCATTTTTTATTTTAAAACTTAACTTCTCTGCCAAACAGAATTCTTACTGTGACTCTTGGCTGTATCTTAAAATAAAGATGGATTGTCATGATTCTGTTTTTGAAGTACTTAGAATGTCAGTTCCTAGGAAACTCTGTGAAAATGAAGACTTGTATGTGATAGAAAAATACAGTAACATATTAATTGCATCTCACTAGATGGAAAAGTACTGTAGTGAGAATGAAACTGAAGGCTTTGATACCGATCTGAGGTCGATTTTCTTGCTAAAACCTGTAAGTCATTATTTTAAAAGTCTTTTTTTCAATATTGGGAGGACCAGCAGAGCAATTTTTGTATGTTTTGTAATAAAATAAAAATATTTTACAGAGCTCAACACCAAATCTAAGTGTAAAAATATTCTCTCCTATAAAATATATGAAGATGTATTCAAAGAATTTTATTTCCATTTTTAAGAAAGAGAGAAAGGATGACCCGTGGGGACCTATAGGCTGGTGAGCTCACTTCTGTGCCCAGAAAGATCATGGAGCAGATTCCTCTGGTTACCATGTTAAGGTACATACGAAACCAAGATGTGATTTGTGACAGCCAGCATGGCTTCACCAAGGCCAGAGGCTGCCTGACCAATCTGGTAACCTTCTCTGGTAGATGGAGCAATGGCATCAGTGGACAGGGAAGGGCAACGGATGCCATCTACCTGGATTTCCACAAAGCCTTTGGTGTGGTCCCTCACCACATCCTTCTCTATAAATTAGAGAGGTGTGAATTTGAAGGGTGGACAGTTGGATGGATTAAGAACTGGCTGGCTGAATGCAGCCAAAGGGTTGTGATCAATGGTTCGATATCTGGGTGGGGGTCGGTCGTAAGTGGTATCTCCCAAGAGTCTGTCTTGGGACCGGTGCTCTTCAACAACTTCATCAGTGACATAGATGATGGAATTGAGTGCACCCTCAGCAAGGTTGCAGATGACACCAAGCTGCACAGTGCAGTCGATACACAGGTGGGAAGGGAAGCCATCCAGAGGGAGCTGGATAGGCTGGAGAAGTGGGCCCATGAGAACCTAATGAGGTTCAACAAGGCCAAGTGCAAGATGCTGCACTTGGGCCAGGGAAATCCCAGGTACTTATACAGACTGGGGGAAGATCTCCCTGAGAGCAGCCCTGTAGAGAAGGACATGGGGGTTCTGGTAAACAGGAAGCGGGACATGAGCCAGCAGTGTGCGCTTGCAGCCAACTTGGAAGGCCAGCTGTGCTCTGGGCTGCATTAAAAGAGGAGGGAGGTGATTGTCCTCCTTTATCTGCTCTTGTGAGGCCCCATCTGGAGTACTGCGTCCAGGCCTGGGGCCCCCAGCACAAGAAGGATGCAGAGCTCTTGGAACAAGTCCAGAGGAGGGCCACTGAGACGATCAGAGGCCTGGAGCACCTCTCCTATGAAGAATCACAGAACCACAGAATCACAGAATTGAGGGTTGGAAGGGACCTCAAGGACTGTGAATCTCCAACCCCCCTGCCACATGCAGGGCCACCAACTTTCCCACCTAATGCTAGACCAGGCTGCCCAGGGCCCCATCCAATCTGGCCTTGAACACCTCCAGGGACGGGGCACCACAGCCTCTCTGGGCAGCCTGTTCCAGCACCTCAACACTCTCTCTGCAAAGAATTTCCCCCTGACATCCAACTTAAATCTTCTCTCCCTCAACTTAAAACCATTTCCCCTCATCCTGCAGTTATCAACCCTTTCAAAGAGTTGATTCCCCTCCTGTTTGTAGGCTCCCTTTAGGTACTGAAGGCTGCAATGAGGTCACCCCGCAGCCTTCTTTTCTCCAGGCTGAACAAGCCCAGCTCCCTCAACCTGGTTCGTTTGGTTTTGTAATCCTTTATCATCACATTCCTTCAGTCCTTTTGCTGTTGAACCTGTTCATTACTCCATCCTTATCAGTAACATTTTAAAGCAATCCTTACCAGATCAGTCATTCTACTGGCAAAAATAGTTGTGCCCTGCTTAATGAGGTAGATACCATCCATCTCAATGAAGCATATCTGCAGATAGGTTCTCATGCTCATAGCAATTAAAGCACTGTCCTCAAAACCAGCTCCACTCAGTTATTGACCTGCATTATCTATGTATTCCTTCTCATTCTTATTTGTGCCCACACTGAAGAAGAGCAGAGAGTAGTAGTCAGAAGGTTTCGTGAGCTTCAGCTGTCCCTCCAAGAATATCCAGGACCAAAGTGAGTTGCAGGCAGTATATCTCTCTAGTTGATGTGCAAGACTGACAGATGACTGTCCTTGTCTACCATAGCAGGGAGTCTCCCATTATGATCAATAGTTGCTTCTTCCTTGTGGTCTTGCATGGCTGGCAGCCTAGTTATTTTGCTTGAAGAAATATCTGGCTAGTCTTCAAATGTAAGGCCAGGGGACCTATTTTGTCACTATAAGTTCATAGGTGGGGCAGAAGCCTTCATCTTCATGCCAGAAGTCATCAATTTCCATCCTTCTTCTTCACAGTTTGCACCTTCATAATAGAGCTGGATACTGCCTATGTCTCTACTGTCCTTAGAAGGTCCAGAGCTCTTCAAGTTGTGTATCACAGAGAAGATCCTAACTGTCCCCCTTTCATCTTTTTTTGTTGCTCTATGAATTGCTCACTTCATCTTGTTGCTCCTTAATTTGGCAACCATATCTTCCAAGGCAACATACCTCTGCAGTGCAGAAGAACATCTCCCCCAGCATCATAGAGAGGAACCAGGAACTCCCCACTGCTTGGGATTTGGAGGACTACATCCTCAAGCTGAATCTCTGTAATAGGAATCTACTCCGGCAGCTGTTGGAGAAATATCCCTGTGACATTATCCACAACTCATAAGACTATTCACACTTGTACAGATTTTGATGGGGCTCCCTTTGCACCCTGCTACACAAAATACTGTATCTGTTTGAGCACCTCCATTAGCTGTTCTGCTAGTCTCTTATTTAAGCACCAACTAAATGAGTGCTTAACCAACCCTGGTCAGTGGGTATCTACAGTAAAGGCTATGGTCACCCTGGGTTGAGAGCAGATGACCATACTCATCAGAAAGTGGTAGAGCTTCCTCACTCCTGAACCTAATAGCTTGACTCATCTCCAGAAGACCAAAAGTATGGCCCTGGTGAAGTAAAGAGTAAGGTTTGATTTGGCTTCAGAGAGGTCTAAAATGTTGATCTTAGCAACACATGGTCATGGGAAAACAGGCATTATGTGACTTCTCAACTATAAGAAATGCACTTTGGAAGTAATGAATATATTTTTAAAAGTACATATAAGAATGGAAAGAAAATCCATGTCAGATATTTATTTAGAATTTCAGCATGTTTACCAGAATTTACGGCAAGGATTCAAAAAGCAGGAAAACATATTGGACTAGACCACAGCTATAAATTTTAAATGGTCATTTTTAGTACAAGTGTTTGAGAAATCAAAAACATTTGAGTCACCAATAGAATGTGATAATCAGCATTGGAAGTTGCAGAAAAATGACCTAGATTCAGAATGAATAAATCTTTTCATTACTCAGTAACAGAGCAAACCCAGACACAGACTAAAGCATACCAGTCATTTTTGCTTGGTGTTACTGTCTGATCGTACATCCTTTGGCCTATGAACATATATAAAATATTTCTTACTTGCAAAGGAGACAGTCTGGTGATGGGAAGAATTCTGAATGTTAAAGTTTGATGGAAAGTACATCTTATTTTAATTCTGTAGACCTCCCTACTTATTCTGTATTTATTCATGTTATCCAGAAGTAGGTGATCCCAATGCAAAGACTAAATAAAACCTCTTTATGAAAGAAGATACGTTTCCACTTCTAGAAAAGTAGCAAAGATCCAACCTGTCATCTCTTAGTTCCATGTAAAATCAGGCCTGTCTACTAAGAAAACAGTTTGAACCATGAGTAGTACTAGTAAATCTATTGTTTCCATTATATTTAAAGGTACAAAGAAATGCTTAAATCACACGACATGCAGTCTTTCAGCCACTGATTTATCAACTCCAAGATTTAGGAACTGAAGAAGAGAGAAAAAACACTTATTAAAAGTTGCAAAATCCATATGGAGTGAGATGCATTAAGAATAACATACACGACATGGCAGTATATAACTTTGAATGGTAACATTATGCAAAATTGTATGCTGTGTTAACAGCTCTTAAGTGGGGTAAATTATCTTGTTACTATACATGAAAAGAATCATTTGATTAGCTTACAGAGTATTTGCTAATTTGGGCTGATTAAGTTGTTGAGCATGCAGCAGTTTGTAAAAACATTGCATACACTACTTGCTTCCACAGACAAAAACAAATTTATGTTATTAATTCTTTGTATCTTTTTATGATATACAGATGCTGGTTTCTAAAGGGATGTACTGAAATATGCGCTTCAGATATCTTCCTTAATAAAACTTGAAAGACATATCTAGAAAGAGTTGATTTAATCAAATACATCTGTCTTGATAGAGAAAATTAGAATAGTGCTGCAATACTCTGAGGTATTTTCTTTCGGAGGTTAATCAAAAGTCCGTTTTTTATCTTTGTTTAATTTCCTGTGTTCAAATGAGGTAAACAGTGGGGGAAGGTGCTGTGAAAACATTGTGTGTTTTAATGAGTAGTTCCCTGTGAGGGTTCTTCACTTCAAATTTATTATCTAGGACAAATCATTGCACTAGACAGGAAGTAGGCAGTAAAGGAGTTGCTGTTTGATGTTTAATGTAAGATTGAAATGATAATGCTAGCAAAAAGCAGTCCTTCACTATGTGAGCTTAACGTTTCATCTGTTTAAAAAACAGACTGTTTCTTATAAAGTTTGATATTTAATAGTAATTCATATAACTCAAATTTTTTCTGTGGCCTGTAGTAGTTGGGCATGACATTAATATGTTTCACTAAATATCCTACACCTAGAGTTTCTTGAGAAATATGGGCTCCATTCACATCTAAAACTTCACTTAAAACCTTGTTCCTGAGTACAGTGGTATTACCAGAAACTGCTGATTACATTTGCTAGAATGTTAGTTTCCAAATGTATTTAACTTCACATGATCAGATTATCACATTGTATGAACTGCCACAGTTTCTGTCATTAAAGACAACGGGAAAACTTACACAAGTAAAAGAATCATTCTTTCTGCTGAGATGATGTCTCAAGAGCTTAAATTCACAGTTTCTCTGTATCTTTGAGCATATACATTACATATTCTCAAATTTTAAATTTGCTTGCCTTGTAGATCAAATTCTAACACCTCTCTAAAATTTTTTTATATAGTAATATCAACTGGTAAAGAAAATTAGAGTTGACACTGAATCTTTTTATTGTTAGTAGTAGTACTATTTCTGATGAATTCTGTATGTGAGAAGATTTTGTCTAAGGGTGTACTCAGACCTTTGAAATTGTCCAGTTAATTATGGACTACTGTTCTAAGTGGAGATTTTGTGTTAGCACCAGAGCAGTTATTCAATATTTTTAATATTCCTTGCACCTACCTTCCCTGTTAGTAGGTTTGCCTATTGAAACATCACAGCAAGTTACTAAGAATTTTTTTTAAAAAAACATTCACTAATTTTCTATTTCTCTCTTAGTCCTTTATTTCATTATAAAAAAGTTATAGAAAGATAGACTCCTCCAGTTCCACAGCGGTTATCACCATTCTGTTGCAAACCTAACTGACCCAACATTCTTTCTCCAAGATGATATCATTTAATCTCCCATAAGTGATCTTTTCCTCCGTCCTTTGAACTGAGAAGGTTACTACAAGGTATATGAAAACAAAGTACCATTAAGTGGTAGATGGAACTTTATAGATCTGCAATACCAGTAGGATGATTTAGCAACACCTATTGACCCAACCTTGAGAATGAAAAAAAACTGCTTTGAAAGAGAAAAACTAAATATATGCACAAAAATTTATGTGGACACTTGTCTTCTCCACCAGCATACATTATGGCATACTGCAAAATTGCCCACTGAGAGAGAAAGAGCAATTATAAAAGGTATTACACATACACTCCGAAACATAATTTTTGCTGCTTTAAATACATTTTTGGTATTTAAGAGGGAACATTACCTCTCAATAGTTTCATATAAAGGTATTGTTTAATATTAAAAATTCTTTTAAAAAATTGGCATTTCTGAACATGTTTTCCATAGTATTCTAGAAATTAGCTCAAATATTTAATGGCAGGCAAGCAGTACGCACTTTTGCCATCTGTACTGTTAAACAATTATATTTTTCACAACAGGAGTTGTAATATCAGGGAATTTTTCATGATAACCTGTAGTCTGTGTAATAATTCCTACTTCTAAAAGTAGAATAGCACACATTAGAATACAGAGTGAAAACATACATTTTGCTTATGAAGTCTGTAAAAGCTTCCACTGCATTCATAAAATCATTTAGGGCGGAAGAGATGTTTAACATAATAGAGTTTGATCATCAACCTAACACTACTATGTCCAGGATTTCCTTGTCTAAGAAAAAGACAGGTTTGGTTTCCATTTTAAGGAGGTAATTTTAGCCCCAAAAGTCCATCAATGCCTTCTGAGCTGGCTATTATCACTCAGAGAAAAGTAAAAATAAAATTTGAGAATTGAGAGAAAAATACAGAAAACAAATCAAGTACACTGCCATACATATTCTGGTTACATCTGCATCTTAAATACATTCTGATCTGATAATTCTATATCAAAAGCTTATATTAGTAATGAAAAAGTACAGTAGAGATGTACAGAGTTGTGGAACAGTTTCTGTCTGAAGTGAAGTTAAAGAGATAAAAGATTTCTTATCTTGAAGAAAAGACATTTGGAGAAGATTATGACAGATTTCTACAGCATCCTGAAGGAGAAAAGAAAGAATGATTAAAGTTATTCTTTAGACAGCAGAATTGCCATATAAGGCTCACTGCTGCAAGAAGCTTGGGATATCAGAGTATAAGCAGGCTAATCATCAGTTAGGGAAGTGAATGGTAGAGTGACTCAGAAGTATTAAATACATTCAATGTCACAACAACTCCTAGTTCAGGAAGTGCAAAACAGAGATGTCTGGAAGCTACAAAACTATGCTGGTTTATTTTACAGCTTTTCTTCGGTGACCAGTGAGGAGAGACAAACTCCTGGCATTGTCTTTCCTAACGTGGGTGTGGCAGTAAGCATACAATGCTTCTTACTTTGAGCAGAAAATTAAATTACATTAAGAAGAAATTTGACAGAGTGTTTATAGAGGACAACAAGAACAGAAAGTGCCTGAAAAAAATATCTCTCATAAGAAATGGGGTGGTATTTAAATCATTCTGATTTTTGCTTTGATTTGTTTTGCTGTCCGTAGGAGTTCAGCATTTCTGTTCATACTGGTATCTGCTTATACTGGTAAAAAAAGACATCCAAAAACATAAGGGAAAACTCAGTGTTTTTTATCTGTAACAGCATTGACAGAAAGGTATCCACAAAACAATATAAATATTGTAATAGAAGGGAGAGTAGAAAAGTAACAGAAGCAAAGCTGTTGCTACAATCCCACAAATCCTTTTGAAATTAAGATCAGTAATTTAAGATATGTACATTTAATTTGGTAGAAATATACAGTCTAGTTATAAATAACAGAAATAAAAGCAGTATCACCATCTTGAGCAGCAGAGCACCTAACCATCCATGAGCAAGGAGATGGATCTGCTCCTTCTGTCCAGACCCACAGATGTAGGCAGGGTCAGCTCTGGACAGGTCTGAGGGGTCCACACAAGAAATATTTTTGAAGATGGGCACCTCTGGTGAAAATCAAGCACCTAAAATAGCTAGGTGCCCTTGTCTGAGCTTATGAGAAGCCCATGAGCTGAGTGTGGGTCCATTTGGAGCTGGTCAGGGCCACCGGGTTCCTCTAAGGCACCTAGAGCTCTTTATGTAATATAAAAATGAATGCAGAGCCTATTTGTACCTAAAATAGTAAAAATTCTAGGCCAATAAATAAAAATGAGAAATATTACTATATTTGAAGTACAACGTCTACTCAATGCACCTGGCTGGAATTACAGAAATGACTGTTACTGATGCCAAGAAAGAGTGGCAATTTTCACTACTGCGCTCTGTATTTGAAATAAGGATGTGCAATCATCTTGTGATAGATACTAGGTCCTGTTCAGCAGTGGTTATGAAATAGCTGGGTTTTGACCACTCACTTTGAGGACTAAAGACAGAAATACTCTTGTGTTCCAGAGAAATACTATGTGCATTCTCAGTCACTAGTTTAGAAAGTGACTAAGAAAACAAACACTGTCAGTTTATAGCTGGTTGCTTAAAATTCAAGAAAACTTTAAATCTTAACATAAGCTAGCAATCAAAAATGGGGTCCAGATGGAATCTCAGATGCCACTTAAAAAATTCACAAGGGTGATGGTCCTGTCAAGTCAGAATACTAGCTAGCAGAAGTCAAGACAGTACGAGTCTTACAAGAACAGAATGTTAATTTAAGCTGACAAATAAATTTGATGCCAGAGGGAAGAGATTTAAAAGAAAACATTAAAACACAATCAGGGAAAATTAATAATAAGTTAAAAAATTGCATCTGTAGAAAAGTAGATAGGTTCATAAGTCATTTGAAAAAGCATCTTATCAGCCAGGCTGAAAAACTACTCTACTAAATAATTTGGCTAGGAGAGTGATGGGCTTTATTTATTTATTTATTTATTTTTTACTTCCCTGTAGAAACCAGATTGTTATGTTAGATGTTTTTGTGGAGCATCTTTCTCATCTTATTATTGCTATCAAAGAATGAATGGCGAATACCCCAGAAAGAAAAAGTAAAGTCTCTTCTCACCTTTTTTTTTCTACCAATAGAGGAGTTCTTCAGTGATGAATGATCTTCAGATGGGATTGGTAGAAAGATCATTTTCGTACCGATTGCTTCAACCCTCTGTGAGTCTAAGTTTCTTATTAACAAACTGACTTCATCCCAAAAATTCATAAGGGATTATAACATAGTTAGATAGTCATAGCTATTTGAGTTCTCTAACTCAAAGAAAAATAAGGTCACAAACTGGCACTTCTCAGGTTATTGCAGAATCACAAAATCACAGAACTGTAGAGGCTGAAGGGGACCTCCAGAGATCATCAAGTCCAGCCCCCCTGTAAAGCAGGCTGTCTAAAGCAGGCTACACAGGTAGGCCTCCAGGTGGGTCTTGAATATCTTCAGAGAAGGAAAATCCACAACCTCTGTAGGCAGCCTGTTCCAGAGCTCCATCACCCTCACTGTGAAGAAGTTCCTACAAATATTGGTGTGGGACTTCCTGTGCTTGAGTTTGTGGCTGTTTTCCCCTGTCCTGTCCCCACAGACATCTGAAAAGAGATTGGCCATGTCTCCTTGACTCCCACACTTAATATACTTGCAAACATTAATCAGGTTCCCCCTGAGCCTTCTTTTCTCAAGGCTGAACAGACCCAGGTCACTCAGCCTTTCCCCATAGGAGAGATGCTCCAGGCCCTTTATTATCTTTATGGCCCCCCACTGGATTCTGTATTATGTCTATCTATTATATCTATCAGTCATAAAAAAGGGACTGTAGACTGGGTAATGAACAGTGCATAAGAAGTCTAGAGCTTTCTCTTATTTTGATGCCATTTGAAAATCAGAATGAAAATTATGGTTTTAGAAGAATTACTGCTGTGAGAACTGTAGGTGCCCTTGGTAATGAAAATGAAGCTTAAAAAGACTGGCTGGAAGAAACAAGCATGAAAAGCAAATACAGATTGACAAGTAGACACAAAGAAAATTAACTGTACGGCAGGCCCATCTGTCTTTTTTTGCCTTTAGAAAATTCTCCTCTGATTCTGTTTGTTTCCCCACCTCTACTCTGTCCAGCCTTCTTCTGTTTCCTCAGATTCCTCTCATTCATGATAATCACTCCACTGTGTGCTGTTACTTGAAATCAAATAGAAATATACTGTCCTGAGATTTAAAACCTTGAAATATATTCTTCCAAGCTCCGACTACATTCTGGGGTCCTATAAAGCACTATTCCTACAAAGAACAACAAAAAAAAACTTGGAGCAGAGCAATAACAATATTTATTGTGATGAATCGTGTGAACAGCTTTTCCATAGTGTGAGAACAGACCTTCATGTAACTTAAAGAGATATAAGCTAAAAGACAGGAGGCTTGCATAAATGTAAGCCCAAGAACAGAATGTGGAGGAGGCCATTGAACTTGTTGTCTTGTGGAGATAAGAAAGTAGAATAGATGTCCTGTTGCTGAAGATAAAATGGCATAACAGATGCCTCAGTTCAATGCAGCACCAGTGGGAGCTGGTTGTGGCTATTTCAGAAATCTAGAAAATCTGGTAATCTGAATTCTGTGTAAATTCACAGTGAGAATGATTACTAGCTTTCATCCCATGACAAACAGAGACCCCTACCACGTATTCTCAAGAGGATGCTATTATACATACATTATATATGTAAATTAATTATATATAGGAGTTATTTGGCCTGGATTTTTTTGTAATGTAATGAATATGTGTATGCTATGCCTTTAAATATGTAGTCGTTTCTCCCTTTGATGTGTGTGTTTGGTGGAGTGATCCCCCATTCTCCCAGAACTGTAATAATGGGAATATCTGCTTGACATAACTCACTGGCGTGTCAAGTCACTTTATCTACTTTCCGGGCTAATAACCTGTAACTGCAGAGCTTTTCATTACTTTTAATTCCTTTCACAATACATCTTTCCAGTCTACATCCTCTTGTTTGATCTCAGAACTAACATCACTGAATCAACTTCAGTGTCACGAGGAGAGGGTGAACAAATTGAAACTACAAAGTAAGGTAGTTATATGAATAAATAAATCTCTGTCCATGGTCTTGGTCAATGTTTGTGCCCAGATGACAAAGCATCACTTAGCAGAATTTTTTAGAATTAAGTCTCTGATCTATTTTAATAGCAAGTAGGATGTGGATCAGTAAATCACATACTCCAGAGTTCTTTCTCTCTCTTTCTTCTTTTTAATTTCTGTTAAAAATAGCACATTAAAAAAATCATTCAAAGGTTGGAGAAGAAAATCATTTAACAGCACTTTGATTTTTAATGTGCTGCACTTGAAAGCTGTCAATAAGAGGTTGATTTCTTTCAAAAATCATTCCATTATGGCTTTGGGCTTCGAGGAGTATTGAAGATTGTGTTTGTCAGCTACTTGCCACACACGAAGCACCGAAAATAACTTATAATTAGCTAGGTATCAGAGGTGAGTTTTGCTGCAGAGTTTTAAATTGGTGTATTGATCTTCTGGTGTCAGAGAGGTCTTAACTTTTGAGAGACTGAGCAAATTTACACAAAGCTTATGAAAGAAATACTTACTGCCATTCACATGAAGGGGAGAAGTCATGGTGGCACTGATGCAATTGAACAGCATCTGGAGCCAAAATCTTTTTCAAGTTGCTTTTTAACATGGCAAGAGAAGGAAAAAGTCTCATAGATGACTTGCAGGGTATTCCTAGGAAGATACTTCTAGGTCTGTGTTGAAGCTGAGAAAACCAACAGAGTAACTTGACACGCCAATGAGTTATGTCAAGCAGATATTCCCTTTATTACAGTGCTGGATGCATGGAGGTTGCTCCCACAGAATGTGCAGCCTGAGAGAAGTGACTACATGTTTGAAGGCCTAATGTATACATATTCATTACATTCCAAGGACATAGACAAAGGGCAGAAACTCCAAGAAATGATTAACATCTCTGGTGGTCATGGGATACATCCCTGTAGATTTCCAACCTTTAAAGGGGGGCAGGGGGGGTTCAACCCAGTTCCCACTGATGTTGCATTCAGCTGAGGCATCTGTTTTGCCATCTTATCTTCAATAACAGGACACCTATTCTACTTTTTTTTCTTCACTTGACAAGATTTACGGCTTCCTCTGCGTTCTGTTCTTGAGCTTACACCTACGCAAACCTCTGTCCCTCAGTTTATATCTGCTCAGGTTATGCAAAAGGCCGTTCTTGCAATATGGAAAAGCTGTTCTCATGATTCAGTGTTAATTACTCCCTGAATTCCTCACAATTTCCAAACATGGTAGGCCAAGAAGTCTACTTTGATTGCTGCATATTCCTCATTCTGATAATCACCTGCATTCTTTTGAAAGCCTAATAAAATATTTGACAAATCATTCCTGTATTCTATTTGAAGTGTCCAAAATCCCCTTGAAAAGCTGAGCAAACAGTTGTACTAAACTTCTGACAAAATGATAACATGGAGCACCTCTTGCTGTAGGTCACTCAACTCCAGGAACAATTTTCTTTAAAAAAATCCGATTACCCTATTCACGTTTGTCTCTGCAGAAAAAAGCTTATTCCTCTCCATATCAAAGAAATTTTAGAAAACATACATGCACAATTTACCATCCATTCCAATGGTTATTATATTGTGAATAACTTGGTGGCATGGATAATTGATTTCTGTGTGTATTTCTCTACCTGAATAGTTTATAGTCTCCCAGGCATTTATAATTTGGAATTTCATACTGTCTCTGAAACTCTGTGACAGTTTAGATCTTCTCATGTCTTAACAAGGTCTTCCAGGAAAATGAGTCAGAATTTCAAAGCACAGCAGGGAAACACATGGATACTGGCCACTGGTAGACAAAACACGCATTTCATCTCTCTTGCTCTTCTTTGCCTAGGTCAGAAACAGTCCGTCACAGCCACTTATATCAACTGTTCTTCAGCAGCTCTTACTATCCTGATCATCTTATGTTGTTAAAACTGATTTATAAGTGTTATTTGGAAATGAAGGAAAACTCCTATGACAAGAAAGGGGTGTTAAGGTTGGAAGTATCTTTCAGAAACTTAGTAAAATCAGATTCATTAAGGATTTGGGATCAGAAATTTCATTCTCTGCTATTCATTATTTAGAATACACAGTAGGTATGTACTTAAATGATGGTAACATGCAGCAGTAAAATAAGTCATTTACTGTGCCATGTTCAGTGTATATTACTAAATAAAAATAGCTAAAATTTTAAATTTGCTTAACATCTGCTCGTATGCAACTTCTGAAGCATGGATTCAGGTGCTAACGATCCAAATAGTTTATTGCAGGTTCTAACATCCCTTATATTACAAGTTTTCTTTTGTAACTTTCCCATGTCCAAAACTTTCCACAAACACTCCTTAACCATGCATGCAGGCACTTTTCCAGTCAGAGTCATGAGTCATTCCTAGCCACACACTCTTTCTCCAATCATGGTTGTTATTACACAGCCATCACACAGCTAACTTGACTTTGTTTTTCTCTTCTTTTGATTCTCAGCGTTGCTTTTTCATACCGTTTATCTTGCTCCACATCTCTGCTTTGAATAGACTTTTTTGTATTCCCAGAATCATAGAACCCCAGAATCACATTTTGGGTTGGAGGAGGTCTTAAATATCACCAACTTCCATCCCCCTGCAATGGGTAGGGACACTCTCCAATAGATCAGGTTTCCCAAAACCTCATCCACCTTGGCTTTGAACTTCCAGAAATGGGGCATCCAAACCTTTTCTGGACAACCTGTGAAGTACCTGTCAATGGTTTACGTGCTGATTTGATTTGCTTCCATGATTAATGGGGCCAGGAGACATACCCACACCTCCAGAAAAGAGGAAGTGGGAAAAGGGAAAAGGGTAGGGAGATGGGCCTAAAAACAAAACTGCATCTGAGAAAGAAAGTTAATTTACTAAATAAGATATTGGAATGCAGGATAGCACAATACAATACAATATAATCGGAATTGAGGCTAATAAATCAAATACAATGAAAGAGAGAGCATCCAAAATTGAAGGCCTTACTCCACTGCTGAATATGAGATGGCTAGGGAGCACACACTGAAGACGAGCAGTAGCAGGAAAAAAAGGGTATGTCTCAGAACTTGCAAAAAGTTTTCTCTTTCCTGATGAACAGAAAACAGAAACAAAACAGTGTAAAGTCCTCTGGGACATGTTTTTCTTCTCTTCTGAGAACCAGGTACCTGGAAAATAGGCAGTCCATGGAACTGGAGCATTATCTCTTCAACTTCCAGTACACTACATGATATCATGATATGGAATACTGATAACAGAAGTCATAAAACCATGACAGTACCTCATCATTCTCTAAGTGAAGAATTTCTTCCTTATGTCTAATCTGGACATACCTTTTTTAGTTTGAAACCAATAACTTTTTCCTATTGTTAGATTCCTTAACAAAGAGTCTCTCTCCCTCTCCCTCTTTCTTGCAGGCCCTCTATCAGTATTGAAAGACTTCAATAAGAGCTGTCCAGAGCCTTTTCCTCTGTAGTCTGAATAACTTCAACATTCTCAGCATTCATCTTGAGGAAATCTTGAGGCTTGCTCAGAAATACTTTTTTTTTAATTTGAAAATGTTAAATAAGCTCTAATTCTTGTAGTCAAATTTCTTTGAAGTGCTTCAGGGCTGTAGTGGGTTTGCGGTTTATAGATGTGAAGATACAGAGAATGTGAGCTTAACATATTGTCTGAATTTAATATCATACTGACATCCACTTGGGTATATTTTGTGTGAGGCAAAGAATCAGTAATAGCTGTTCAACTGATCTTGATGGTAATGTGAAACGAAGACAGAAAGTTAATTTCTGCCATGTGCTCTATTTTTACCTTAAATATAAAAGAATATTTTCCAAAAATCAAACAATATGAAGTCATTTCAGTCCTTAACACCATGGAAAATTATGTGTTTAGGCACAGTAAAAAACAGATATTCTGAGAAATTAGAGTTTGCCCCAGTTCAAAAGAATTCGTTCTTTCTTCCAGCCACTTTAATTTACTAAGTGTCGTTATATGCATGTTCCATAGGAATAAACACCAGCAATATATGTAACCTGTTTTTTCCACTATTTATTATTTTTTCTTTGATTTACTTACATTAGTCTTCATACTGCTTTAGCGTGTTTAATGTAATTTTTAGATGCAATATAAATGTCATAAATGTCCATGGAAGATGAAAGCTATATTTTGGATGTATCATTCTTATTTTTAAAAATACATATACAGAAAGGATTTTGGTATATAACTTACACAATCAAATGTGGGAAAAATATCTTATTCACATCCCACACAGGCGTGATCTGTTGACAGGCACATAGCAAATATTTGTTTTACATATGTATGTTCTGATTAGGCAATAACAGTAATTTCTTCACTGATCAGTTTTTCAGTAGCTTTCAAAACTTCATCATTAACAATTATTTTGTTTTTAAAACCGTATTCTGACAGATGGATAGACATAGTATTATCAATAGCAAAATAAGCATTTAAAGCCCATTCGTGTTAGGCATAAATTCTATAGATAAATCAAGAAAGATAAAATTTAATTACTACTTACAAAATGCTTGGACAAATATAACATAAATCAATAGCTAATCATTATATCAAACAGAATTATATTAGTTATGATTAATATAATTTCACTGCCTGTTTTTCCTAAGTACTTTCTCTGCAAAAAATAACCACTGCGGTGACCTTTTGCAGTTCATCTAATAAGGAAGAGGAGGTTCTCATGCAAATTGCTACCACATATATAGAATTATCATGATTCTTGGATTGAGA
The DNA here is from genome assembly GCA_037305975.1 of Chrysolophus pictus. NCBI lineage: Eukaryota > Metazoa > Chordata > Aves > Galliformes > Phasianidae > Chrysolophus > Chrysolophus pictus. The sequence continues at coordinate 4,050,610 of CM074614.1, forward strand.
CATATGGATGCAGGACCATTTAAAATAATAATAAAGGTCATCTTCTTCCTCTTTCTCTGAATGAAGTAGTAATCATAATGAGTCCCCTGTTGTTATACAATTAATTAAATTCCAAAATCTTTTTTGAGGGAACACTGATGTGTGCAGTACATGATGAATACTTGAGGGTAGCGAATCTGCTCAGTAAACTGTGATAATGCAACACAACACTATCTTCTGGTGTGAACAGAAAAAAAAAAAAAGAAAAAATATCAGATACACCCTGATTAAGGTGCTGTCCCCAGACAGGGTATCTTAGCTGATGGACTATTCAGTAAATACTGAACCTCAGTAAAATAGATTTGGTGTCTCTATAAGAAAAGGATTGCCTTCTTAACCAGCAATTGCCTTCTTAGCAGCACTCCAGCTGTTCTGGTAAGTAAAGATTACACCTCCTTAACGACTAACTACGATTATTTAAGTAAAAGACAAAGTCTTCCCCATCTTATGAGTAGCACGATAACTTTGAGGAAGAATGTGGAAGAAACTGTAAAAGAAGGACAAATTCCTCACCTGGAGAACCTCTTTGATTGAGGAAAATCGAAGAAAATTTTCCTTTGCAGCAGCCTTTACTGTTGTTTCAGAAGGAGATTTTTATATATACGAACATTCCCATTAGTTTCATTGTTAACTTTAAGATATTTCTTTGACATTGCATTTGAAGATCACTGCCTCACAGAAGTGTGAGGCAGCTCAACACCTGAAGGAGAAGATAGTTTTGAAAAAAAAAAAAAAAAAAAAAAAAAAAAAAAAAAAACTAGATAGAAAAGAAACCTTGAGACTAAGGTTTGAATAATATTGCCAAAGTCTTATATTTAGAATTCTGAGCATTCATTCATTGTTTTTCGTGTAACAGTAGTGCAGTAACACAGCACAGAAATGCTCAGATATTTGTTTTGCAGAGAGACAACTGAGTAAAGAAGATGCAGTCAGACAAAATGTTATTGTGCTTTTACAATGAAATATCTGATTTTTGAGAGTTTAGTTGAAATAACAGTAGTTATTCTCATTATGTTAACTAGGGAGTAAAACTGAAATAAAAGTAGGGTGGAATTTCAACTGAGCCACTAAGGTAATTCACCTGAGATTAAACTTTAATATGACCACTTCAAAAAGAATTATTTTTCTGTATCAGTTAGAGTGCTCAACATATTTTACAAATTTGAGGTTAAATATTCTTTGTTATTACAATTGGTATAAATGTTCCTTTGGCTGCTGTTGAACACAAGAATCAATGCAAGAAAAGAATGAGTCTAAGCTTTGGCGAGATATGGAACTTCCCGTTTTGGAAGCAATGATCCGTTAAATCATTTTATTAGCCTATGGATATGTGCAAAATGAAAATCTACAATATTTACATACCATGACCTCGTAACTTTTTGATAGTTAGAATTTATTTTTTTTACAATTAACTTTTGACTCAGAGTTACTTTGAGCTGCAGCTTTTCCTCTGGCTTTTTGTCTTCCTGCTGAAAAAGATATACACAATACTACAATTAACAACTAGGTCATTGTGCTCTTTTCATAAATTATTGCAAAAAGACAATTTCATCTTTATGTATACAATAGAATTTCCATTGTAGAATCAATTTAACCGACAAGAGAATGAAAAGATTTTTGTTTTAATGTAGGGACTAATTATCCTAAAGCAACAGTGTCTATAAAATATTCAACAGTTAGATTCTCTACTGGTTTATGTCATACTTTGCCAAATGAAATAAGACCAGAGCAACTGCTGTCCTTGTCCAAAATTTTATTTAAAGAAATTACGTTTCTTAATAATAAAAATGATCCCTTGTCCACTTTATAAAAAATAATTATAATAAAAATAATTCTATAACAAAATCTAAGTGACTCTTCACTGTTTACACTTCTAAAAAAGAAGTTGATAAATTGTCTGGGAATTTCAGAACTCAGCTTGCAACCTAAATATTTCGCCCCTGCTGAACAGGACAAGATGGTTCCACTGTAGCACAGCATATCTCAAGCATATAGAAAGTAACAAGTTGGGCTCTTGGGGGAAAACTACCACAGTCCAGAATTTGTAAGTTAAAGAACAGTGAAAGAATGAAACCTCAATCTAAATGCCATTGTCAATGTTCAACAAGTTAGATTATTGGAGTGTCTTCAGATTTTCCACTGTTTTCTGAAGAAAAAAAGTGTGCAGAACTGAAGGTAAGGAAATGTTTAAGTTGTTAAGCTGAACTTATTAATTAAAAACAGATGAAAAAAATGTTGCTCAACAAGTGCATAAAAACTTCCAACAACTTTCAGCCAAGTAATAGATATTTTCTTAGAACACAGTCTAGGGGCTTGCTGTGTCTGAAGGGCAATGTGTTCCCAAGAAAAGGCAATCACATAAATAATGTAGATGTTATGTTTGAAGTTCTTCATTCAGGGACAAGTTTTCTTGCTGAAAACCTCTGTTTAGTTGAATGTACATTATCTGGCATGAGCTCACAAGTCTTTTTTCTTTCTTTATACTCACATATTATTGGGTATCAAAAAGGAACATTTTGTTGACAGGATTGAAGATGCTGTAAGAAGACCTCCGATTAAGACCAATTTGAGAATTAGAATTGTAATATTACATTAGTAGAAGGACAATAACAACAACACAACATAACATTATTGTCTGAAGTATTATGTCCTTTTTAGGTTCGTGGGTACTAGCTTGACTGACTGCGTTAAGGCAAAGAAGACACTGAAAGCATGAAGATCTGAAGTGACTGGTTGTGAGTTTTGGTTATGCACTGCATAAGAAAAATTCACACATTAAAATATTCTGAAGAAAGTACAAGATCTACATACAGCCCACGCGAGATGGTGAAGAAGTAAAGATAAGGAAATTTGAGAGAGATGCAAATTTAATGTTCAGTTGTGATATAAAATAGTGGTATTTTTAGTATGATGGCAGATGGAAATGAGTAGGCAGGAAGATCAAGAATAATGATCTGCTGGGATGATTGTGTACATCTGTACTTGACTGTGGATCAAAGAGATCCAAGAGATTCAAAATATATATCACAGACATTTTAATTGAAAAAACACACACCTCCCAAACTTGCAGTAATGAGTAAAGAAGTTAAAGCCTGGGGAACACAACCTGCAGAAGGAAAGAAGTTATTGCACTAGTGAAGTTTTTCTACTGAAATAACAAAACTTTTTGGAAGTTATTGCAACATAAACCCCAGGAATGCCTTGCCTATATAATATGGCTTCCATTCCCACTACAGCATTTCACATTTCTTAATGTGAGTGAAATACAAATGAATAAAAAAATAAATAAAATCACATTAAAACTGTTACTTCAATCTGTAATATTAAGACAGAATCCCAGAATTGCAGAATGGCCAGGATTGGAAGGGACCTCAAGGATCTTGAATCTCCAACGCCCCTGCCATATGCAGGGCCACCAACCTCCTCATTTAGTGCTAGACCAGGCTGCCCAGGGCCCCATCCAATCTGGCCTTGAACACCTCCAGGGATGGATGAGGCAACCACAAGCTCTCTGGGCAGCCTGTTCCAGCAACTCTCCACTCTCTCTGTAAAGAACTTCCCCCTGACATCCAATCTAAATCTCCCCTCCCTCAACTTAAAATTATTTCCCCTCGTCCTGCTGTTATCTACCCTTTCAAAGAGTTGATTCCCCTCCTCTTTGTAGGCTCCCTTTAGGTATTGAAAGGCTGCAATGAGCTCACCCCGCAGCCTTCTTTTCTCCAGGCTGAACAAGCCCAGCTCCCTCAGCCAGTCTTTGTAGGGGAGGTGCTCCAGTCCCCTGATCATCTTTGTGGCCCTCCTCTGAACTCTCTCCAACAGCTTCCTGTCTTTTTTGTTCTGGGGGCTCCACACTTGGATGCAGTACTGCAGATGGGGCCTCACAAGAACAGAGTAGAGGGGGACAATCACCTCCCTGTCCCTGCTGGCAACCCCTCTTTTGATGGAGCCCAGGATACCATTTGCTTTCTGAGCCGCAAGGGCACACTGCTGGCTCATATTAAGTTTTTCATCCATGAGGACCCCCAGGTCCTTCTCTACAGGGCTGCTCTCAAGGACCGCTCCTTCCAGTCTGTATGGATGCCTGGGATTCCTCTGGCCCAAGTGCAAAACTCTGCACTTTGCCGTGTTGAACCTCATCAGGTTCACCCAGGCCCACCTTTCTAGCCTCTCGAGGTCCCTCTGAATGGCATCCCTTCCTTCAACCGTGTCAACCGCACCACTCAGCTTGGTGTCATTAGCAAACTTGCTGAAGGTCACTTGATTCCATCATTGATGTCATTGATAAAGATGTTAAAGAGCACCGGTCCCAAGACAGACCCCTGGGGCATGCCGCTCATTACCGGCCTCCACCTGGACATGGAGCCATTGATGACCACCCTCTGTCTGCGGCCTTTCAACCAGTTTCTTATCCATCGAGTGATCCACCCATCAAACCCACATCCCTCCAGCTTGGAGATAAGGATGTGGTGGGGGACCATGTTAAAGGCTTGCTCAAGTCCAGGTAAATGACATCGGTCACCTTTCCCTTGTCCACCGATGCCACCACTCTATCATAAAAGGCCATCAGATTGGTGACATAACAAAGTAAAAAAGAAAAGAAAAACAAACAAAAAACAAACAAAAGATAAACAAAAACAAAACAAAAACAAAAACCAATAACACAACAAGAGAAGCAACTTCCAGTTATAAATTCAAAATTTCCTCAGGATAGTCAGCCTTCTAGACTCTGGGATCAATGGATTTGAATTAAGAAAACCAATCACAAACGTGTTGCTACCTCTAGAGAGAAATAATTAGTACAATTTTTTAACAAATTTGAAAAAATGACTCTTCCCATAGCAAAGTGCTTGCTGACAAATAGCATATAACATTAACTGATTTGAGGATATTTAGAAGAAAAAAAAGAAAAAAAAGAAAGAAGAGAAAAGACAATCATAGACTGAATTTTAATTTTTATAATGCATATAAAAATTTATGTATAGAATCGTAGAATAGCTTGGTTGGTAGTGACATTAAAGATCACCTAATTTCAGCTTCCATGCTGTAGGTAGGGCTACCATCCAGTAGATGAAGTAGTCAAAAATACCATTCAACAGTCTTAAATGTCTTCTGAGATGGCATTCACAGTTTCTCTGGGCAACATGTTCCACTGTCTCACCATCCTCTGTGTAAAGAATTTTCTCGTTACATGTAATGTAAATCTCTCCTCATTTTATTAAAACCATTTACCCTTGCCACATCACTACATACCTTAGAATCATAGAATCATAGAGTGATTGAGGTTGGAAAAGACCTCTAAGGTCATCTAGACCAAAAAAACCTCCCAGTCATTTTTCTCAACACTTGTGCTCCAGAATCTTCACAGCTTTGTTACCCTTCTTTGGATGCTCTCCAGTGCCTCAATGTCTTTCTTGTATTGAAGGGTCCAAAACTGAACACAGTAATTGAGACATGGCCTCACCTGTTCTGAGCACAGGAGGACAACCTCCTCCCTGGTCCTGCAGGCAACACCATTTCTGATATAAGCCAGGATACCACTGGCTTCTTGGTCACCTGGGCATACTGCTAACTCATGTTCAGCCAGCTTTTGGCTAGCAACCTCATACAATTGGACCCAGCCCATTCATCCAGTCTGTCTAAATCCCTCTGTAGAACCTTCCTACCCTCAGGCAGATCAACATTTTTCCCAGCCTTGTCATCTGCAGACTTTGTGAGGGTGCACTCAATTTCCTCATTCTAATCATCAACAAATATATTAAACAGGAGTGGCCCTAATGCTGACTCCTGGGGAACACCACTCATGATGGACTTCCAGTTGGATTTAACTTCGATCACTACCACTCTCTGAGCCCACCTTATCTCCTTATCCACCCTTATCTTCTATCTGGAGGGTTTGAGTATCCTGAGGATGACTGATCTGACTATTAAGGACAGAAGAAAAAAGTCACTGAGTACCTCAGCCTTTCCTTCATCCTCGGTGATGTGTTCCTCACTACATCCAATAAAGAATGAATATTCTCCTTGCCCCTCCTTTTTCTGTTAATCTATTTCTGAAAACACTTCTTGTTATCTTCAACAATGGTGGCCAGGTCAAGTGGACTTTGTGTTCTTTAACAGCTTTATATAACAGAAACAAAGATATTTACAAAGACTGTGTATGGTGTTAAACCAAATATGTTAAAACTTTATGGAGTTACGTTAAGTGTATGATGTTAAAGCTATAGCAAGCTTCATCCTAGGGCTGGACTTCCCAGAATTCCTCTGGCCTTATTTCCTGGAAGTTTTCTTATCAACATAATTATGAAACATCTCCTTTGGTGTTATATAATGCATTTAATAAGGAAGCTGGTAAGCTTTTATTTTAAAAGCTGTAGTAAATTAGTGTGTATAGAGATAGCAAGGTTATACCTTCAGATTAATGTTTCCTTAAATTTCTTCTGACACTGGTGTGAACTGGCTTCTTATATTCATCAGAAAGTGTCTGGCAAGTGCTGGAAAATCAGATACTGACAAGAGAAGAAGCAGCTGCAGGAACTGAACTATAGTTCATTGGTTTATTCATATTTCTAAGCTCACTCTATAGTATTTAAATAGTAAGGTATTCATCTCAAGGATAAAACATCTCTGCAAAATAGCAAGATGAGAGAAGAGAGAGGAAGGGGTGAATACTGAGTGACTAGATAAATTGTTTGAATTTTTTTAATGCATTAAATGTAAAGAAGGATTACGGAAATAAGATGGGATAGAGATGAGTGCTCTGTTCTTGTGCTGACTGACTTTCGGGATAGCAGTTAATTGAACTGATAATCACATTGAATGCTCACATGACACACCTGTCAGAAGACCTCAGAATAAAGCTTATTTTACACTAAAAATAAAAGCAGACTATCACCTGAATTGACGTTTTTCAAAATGTGTAACCTGGCTATTTAATCTCGAAGAAGAAACACTCACTGTGATGATGACAACAAGTCATCCACTATCTGGTATGTTTGTCTCTTAGCAGTTTTCAGTTTAACAGTTTTGTTTTTATAGTGAGCTGCTCCTATATAAAGTTTCCTGCGTTATTATGTTGGTCCACAACATTCAGAAGCAGATGTTTGTGGTATAGCGGCAGAGGCTGAACCTTCCTGCCACTATTCCACTACATTTTATTGACTCTTACATTTTATGTGAGAGGTGGCAGCAGAGAGGCAGTCTGATGAAATGGTGTCTGACGTGGAAGTGTGTACGGAGCAAAGGTGTGCCACTGAATTCATCCATATAGAAAAAATGGCATTAACTGACACTTTGTTGATGTTTATGGAGACAAACGGTGAACACCAGCATTGAGAGATGGTGGCTGGTTTGTATCAGAGGTGGTGACAGCAGCATGAAAGACAAGCTATATTTCAAATAGCTATGAAAAGTGTTACAGTCTAAGTCTGTAGATGAATTCCCCCCCCATTTTGCTTCCTTCTCCCAGCACACCAGAGTCTGAAATGAAGAGAACTGCATTCCTCAGCTCGCCCTTTTTTCCAGGCTGTTGTTGGAAGGAGCGAGTTGCTTTCTCTTTTTTTGATACCTTGTTCTGTGGCGCCTGTGTCTCAAATAAAGGCTCTGTTAACGCCTTTGTTTTCTTTACGTATACTTCAAAATTTCTATGTTGTAGCAACTAATAATAGTAACAGGAATTATTCTGAAGGGTTCATTGTAGGAACTTATTCGCACAAAGATGAGCCCTTTGGAAACGTGTGAGATGGATCAAGCCAGAGTTGCTTTGTGAGCAGCTACATACTCGCCCTGGTGTGAACTCAGTACACAGTTACAAATTCCCTATGGAGAAGGGCTTTGTGCCAGTCCTCATTTCACTGCTGGACCTTTCAATTGTGGATGTCTGTGAAAGTGACAGATTCTTTGTGATGGGGTCACTCAGCTTGGGGAGAACTGGAGCAAAAACCATTTCACACATTATCGGAGGATCAGTAACTTTTCACGCCATGAATAATGCTACATCAAGTCAGAGCTCCTGGAAACCTCACCGAATACAAAGAGAGGCGGCAGGACCTTTCACCAACTGCTCCAAGCTGAATGCCAGCTTCCAGGGCAGAAGACTGTCAGTAATAGGAAGTGTACTCTTTTATTTTCTCAACGTTTTCTCAGTGTGCTACCAACACTGAGATAACAGTAGTAAGTATCCCCCAGGTGAGACACTGAATAATGATGATAAATAATTAGCTTAGAGCTTCTCCTTTTTTTTTTTTTTTTTTCGCTGAAATGTTTTCTAGCTTCCCAAGTAATTTGTGCCAATGAAGATTTGCTAAGAAGGACTTGTGGGGAAGGAAATAGATTATTGAAGATCTCAGGCTGAACCTTAGGGAATCCTAAGTCCTTTTGGGGAGAAAAAATTGCCAGTGAATATAAAAATATTGGTGCCAGTGACTCATCAGAAAATGAGGACAGCTTTGTCATTAGGTCTTCCTGCTGGAAATTGAACGTTTGTTCTTTGCTCCCCTAAGGCTCAGGCTGAAATCCAGGAATTTTTTGTTCCATTATTCTATAAAGATTCGTTCCATACAGTACAGCTCCCAAGGCATAAACTATTCTTACTTACTCACTTTTGCAAATATAGTCAGTTTTTACTTTAAAATACATATCCATAGTTCCTAAGTAGTTTCTACAGATTAAGTAGTTTTATTTCCATTAATGAATTCATTTATGCCATGCATTTAAACTTCAGAGATATCTTTATTTCTTTTTTTTTTTTTTTTAGCAAAACTGATTGCTTTTATCTGCTTTTAGTGCAATTCTTCTAAATGTGCACAAAATTCTGCAGCTGAAACCCTAAACATTTTGGATGATTGCGTGGCAGCATCTTCACAGGTGACATAGTCCTGTATTAAGGTGATCTTCAAGGTGATCTTCAAGGTGATCTCATAAGGGATTTTTTAAAATTAGACTATCTCTCTCTTTGAATTCACTTCATATTTGTAATGTAATACAATTTAACTGCCTTCTGTCTTTCTGCTTTAATCCAAATAATGTATAATATGGCCAACCTGAAAGAAGAAATTGCACCCTGCATTGTGGCTGAATGGACTTTGATGCTGGGATATGTTAATCTGAGAAACTATTAGTCAGAAAGAGCCAGTAAGTCCTAGTTAATCTGTCCTGAAACCTCAGCAAAACTCTTTTTGTCTGCTACAGCCAGCCCTGTCACTTTTCAAAAGCAGTGCTCCCTTGAAGACCTAATCAGCAATAAAGCCTAGTCAGAGAATGCACCATTACCATTACCTCCCTGGGACTTGTGTCTGTGAAATTACTCAAACAGTGCTTTAGACGAAGGTTAGAGGAAGAAAATTATCTGTTCATCAGGGCAAGAAAGAAATTTCACCTCCAAAACTCTACAATCTTTATTATGTGTGCTCTTTTATATACCTTTTTGCTCATCAGTAGCAAACTTTGGATCCAGTATTCAACATCAGGCTCAAATGTGCTTTCATAGAAAACATTCATGAAAAATGTAGCTTTCATCAGTCTGCTGTGAGCTCCTGTGTGTGTTTTCTTTTTAATCTAGTCAGTGCGATGAGAAGTAACTGACTTCTCACAGGTGAAGACATTAGTTTAAAAATATATAAATAAATAATATCTTTGCAACATACAGAACAGCCCAAGCAAAAAGTAGCTTTTGATTAGAAAATGAGAAGCACAACTTTCTAAAAAGCTAATAAGAAATAAAGATTCAGCTTAATCAAAAGTAAGTGATTCCTATTTTAATCACATCGGTTTTTATTTCTCTGTCACATTTTTCAGCAAATATTTTATAGATTATACAAAACTTACAAGTTTGAGCTAGAAAATGCTGAATACTATGGGTTTCAAGGCTGTATTCCCTCTTATGAAAACTAGCTGTCTAACACCAACTTGCCATATTGGGCCTACATCAGTGACACTGTGAGATGTAATATCCAATAAAATGAGGTCTACAGGTAGACCTTGTGAAATGATGTAAACTTCAGCTCAGTTTTAAGAAGGCATGGTATCTGTGCAATTTACAAATCTGACATTTGTAATATTTGTAGTACAAGGACACAGGGTGTCCATTTTCTCCTGGGATGTCCTGATCTGGTGGGCTGTTTCCCACTAGAAACTGGAGATTTCAGATGAAGCTTAACTGAGTTCTTCAGTCACTACAATTCCTGGTGGGGTACATGCAGAATCATCTAACATTTCATGAATTTAATGCTGTCGAGAAAACTTCCCCATCTCTTCTATGATAATGGGATTCCTGTTATTTTTACAGAAATTGACATTTCCTCTTGTCTTTAATGTTACCGATGTCCCCCACCTGATATTTCACTTTCAACAACATATCAGTTTACTTTCAATTTCTAGCTGGTAATACTAGATGAAATTATTCAGGTAATGCTTAAATGTTGTACTGAGGGACGTGATTTAGTGGGAAATATTGGTGATAGGTAGACTGTATGATCTTAGAGGTCTTTTCCAACCTTGGTGATTCTGTGACTCTAAGACACTCCGGGGAACATAAATACCTGACAACCAATCATTTTAAAGAAATGCCCACCCCCCTCTCTACCTCCAGAGAGCAACCCAGTCCTTGTTGTCCTCACTTCTGATTTCTGTCATCGTTCTCTTGCTAATGGTACCATCATCTCACATTCTGACTATGGCAGCTTTGCGCCCGTCATCAAGTTAGAAGCGCCACAAGCAGCTCAGACCCTCTTGAGAACCCAGGGGCTGCCAACTGCTAGAAGCATTTCCTCTCCACAGTGAATAATTCAGGAGAACTGCAGTGATCTGATTTTGCAGTCCCTCATCAAAGTGGAAGCATAATATGCTGGATTAGGTAGAGAACATCTGGTACTCAGAGACTCTTTGATGTCTATACTGGGGCTATATTAAGACCATAGAATAAATAGAATGTTTTTTCTTGCAATGTTTCTTGGCTGTCTATATCTAAAATTTAGAAGAAGTGTATTCTCCCTCAATGGAGACCAGTTCCTGTCAGCATTATAACCACCTTATAAAAACATAGCACGTGCATGCTGTAATAACTGTCTGGGAAGGATTTGATCTGAAATAGTTTCACCATTTCTCAACCAGGTGCTAAGTTGAGCTGGTCTTCCATTTCAAATTCCATTATTTGCACAGTTTAATTTAACAAGTAGTAGTTTTTCTGCAACCTGCTTTCTCTTCCTCATTCTGTGTTGTTTGTTTCCTGAATAAATTGCTTTTATTGATTTTTTTACTGTTTCACCTAATGATATTTCTTGTGAACTCCACTTTATATGATTTATGACCTTCACTCCTCTGCTGCAAATCTAGTTGCAGAATGCTTACTCTACTAATAAACAAATTATTTTAAGCATTACCTCAAACAGCCTTCTCAGCAAGTTTCTCCGTTTCCCATTAGAGTATTCCTCATATATTTTTATTCTATCTTCTTCCTGTCACTTACTATTCGGCATCTATGTCCCTTGACATGCACACAGTCTCCTCCAGAATACATTTCTGATAAATCTGTTTCTTGGATATCTTGGGGAGCATCATTAGACTACTTCTTCAAACATTTACCACACACGACACAATTTTGCTGTGTAGCCCCGGTGGTTACAAAAACGATCTGTGAAACATTTAAGCTTTCAAGTGTCAGAAGGGAATGTCAATCTGGTTTAGTTTATTAAGAATATAATCAGAAGCAAGCAACCAAAACCCTGGTGAGGCTATGATCTGAACCAACATCTCCCTCATGAGCCTGACAAATTCTACAAGGATTATAAATTGCCTTTAAGTTGGCAATCAAGCAACTCATCCTTTCATGTGCACTGCACATGTTTTAAATCTGAAATGATAAAAGACTAGAAGGGTAACCTGTCTAGAAGACAAAGGGATTTTTGTGGCTTCACTTAAGAGAAATTCTCATCTGTGATTTGCATATTAAGAACCACAGCAAGAAAAGACTTGATGTATGACTGCATAAAGCCATAAATCTTATGATGCAAAAAAAGTAATCTTTTCTCACTTCCTTTTCATATCAACAAATCCTAAAAGCCGCACAATTACAGGATTGTAGGGACCTCTTGAGATCATCCAGTTCAAAGTCCTGCCAAAGCAGGTTCCATGCAGGAGGTTACACAGGAAAGCGTTCACCAGGGGTTTGAATATCTCCGGAGAAAGAGGCTCTACTAACACTCTGAGCAGTCTGCTCCTTCTGTCACCTTCAGAGTAAAGAAGATTTTCTCATGTTCATATGGAACTTCATGTGTTCCACTTTGTGCCCATTGTCCCTTGCTCTGTTGCTGGGCATCACTGAAAAGAACCTGGCCCCATTCACACGACTCCCACATTTTAGATGTTTATAAACAGCTGATATCTCAGTCTTCTTTTCTGCAGACAGAATTGTCCCAGGTCACTCAGTCTTCCCTCACAATGGAGATGCACCAGGCCCTTCATTATCTTTGGAGGTCCTTCATCAGGCTCTCTCTGTACACCGTAATTCAGATGTGGCCTCACCAGGGCAGAGCAGAGCACGAGGATCACCTCCCTTGAACTTCTGGGCACGCTTTTCTTATGCAGCCCAGGATGCAGTTGTTTTTCTGTGCTGCAAGTGCAAGTGCTCTGAACCAGATACAGGATCTACTGATTATCAATTGCTCTTGCTGAACTTTATGAGGTTCACATGGGCCCAGCTCTTAAGCCTGTCAAGGTCCTTTCCTTCAAGTACTAAGAGGGTATATTTAAAAAGGTATGTTAAAAATTTAATATTAGTTTAAATGTTTAAATTAGTTTAAAACCACAAGTTTCAATCAGTCTTACCTATCCCTCTAGCTGCAAAAGTGGTGGGGGAGCTGAAGAAGATTTACACAATATACTGGAACAGGGATAGAGAAATCTCATTTGCTGTTAAGTCAATTTAGCAAGAATAGCTAAGAGATATTATATCAAGTTGATGCTAAAAGAGCCTGACTTGACAAGAATGCCCATAAAATTACTTAATCTAGGTGTTGCTGCACCGGCAGAGGGATAGGACTAGGTGATCTTTCAAGGTCTCTTCCAATCCCTGACATCCTGTTACTCTGAAAATGCTGCTGTTATAATTTTCTATCAGTTCTTGTAAGCCTTTAATACCAACAATTGCCCACATTTCTTTTTGTGTAAGCAAATGCAGCGAATGAACCCAAAAGAGTGCATGAAGTGTTTTTCTTTTAATTTTAGAGCAATTTCTGAGTGCAAAATTTATTTTATCAGTTGACTCTGTGTTCCACATGGCAGTATATCATTTGCTATATTTCTTTGGTTCCATTTGGTTGCAGATTAGCAAGTGACTGGTGCAGAGAACAGAGGCCTGAGCATTCCTGCATACTCTGATGTATCTTAACTATCATATCACTATGATATAGGCATAGCATAGTCCTGACCTGTCCTGCAGGAACGCCAACGTGACAAATAGGACCAAAAAGCCCACTGAACCCTGGTCTAATGTGTCATTCAAAATTAAACAAGCACTTTGTTTCTAATTGGCTATGGAAGCATAAAATATTTTGTGTCTAAGTTTTTAAGTGATTACATTTGTTCAGATATGTACTTTAGCCGTGTTTTCTCTTTTAGGTATATTCCTTCTGACTGAAGCTGAAGAATATACATACCACAGAGCCCCTTTCTGCAGAATGGTTTCCACAATATCTCATATTTCCTTAGGTTTTCCTAACCCTGAAAGAATTATTTGATTTTCCTTCACACTATATAAAAATTCAGTGCTGTTGAATAACCTCCCACAATACCAGCAAAAATATATACATGTATGTATATATATATATTTTTTAAATAGTGCTTATCTCCTGAGCATATATTGTAAAGCAATTCATCAGAACAGCGCAACTGTTCACTGCTGGGGATGTACAGTTAACTTCACATTCATCTTACTGGAAGCTAATACCAGATGTTCTTTTTTTGTGAAATTACAAGAGAAAAAACATTCAGTTTCCTCCATCCATGGAATAAAAGCCAAAAACCATGGCGGCTTTGTTGAGAACATGCTCTAATTTTAGCCTCAGCAATACTAATTTAAGGAGTATTTTGTAGAGGAAACAATAAATTCCAGAGACTAGAAAAACATGCACTTCAAGTTTACCATGAATATCCTTACAGAAAAGAGGTGTTAACCCTAATTAACTGTTTAATAACCTTAATAGATGCTAGTTAGTCCATATTAATACAATTTTATAGAATGAGGCTAACTCTTAAATCAAAAGTCTTGCACAAACTTGACATAATTTCTGTGAAATTTCTGCACAGTTTTAAAAACACAAAAACCAAATAAAGAGAGTGAACATTCCTCACATTAAGACTTTTTTGACAACTGTCATTAATTCAGTCTGAAGCAGGCTAAAAAATTGCAACAACATCAGCTGCATTAGGTGGAGAATATTCCAAGAATATTAATTATTCTTGAGTGATTTATCCATAGCATATGTTTGAATGTATGTCTTCAGGAGTAGGAAATTTTTGTCTCCTTCACACAATGTCTAGTTCCTGTGGACAGTGCAGAAGGAAGCATCTGCTTGGTTCTCTTGGAAGACCAATGCACAATACTTTTGTAAGATGGTTGCCTCCCTGCACCTCACATAGCAGGCAACCACCTTATCAGTGTCTGGTACCCCTCAATACAGATCAGACTCCACCAAAATACCGCACAGAGAGAATTTAAAAGGGAAGATGCAGCACTTGCTTTTAAGCAGAGATGCTGAAAGTCCAGACTGTCTCAAGGAAAGCAAATGCCATTGCTATAGACATTTGTAAAAAGTACTTGCCCTGAAAAATGAATGAACATTTCACTAATTCTGGTCAGACACGTGCCACCAGGGCCAAACACAGACACTCAGGCAAGCACACCCTGCTGTATGATCCCTGCCATAGGCAGACTTCACGTTCCTAGCAAGCTGCATCATGTGGATCACAGACTCAGTGATGAATCTGGCATCTTATTTGCTTGGAGGTATTAGGCAGCTATCCATGAATACTTTTGCCTGTTTGATATTAGAAGAAATTTAATAAAATTACATGAGATAGACCTGTGTCATGACAGTTGACCAGTTCCTATAGGAAGTAACTGCAAAAAGGAGACTTGTTGTGAGAAACAAGTTCCGAAGCCCCAGTGAGATAAAGCCACAAAATCTCAAAGCATTCACTGTCACTGATAGGAGGCCCTTCCTATTTATAAACCACGCCTTTATAAACAACTGTTACACAAATATGAATAAATACTAGCATGTAGATGGTTTTATAATAGAAAAATTATCATCCCATCTGGAACTCTGATTCTGTAACATATTCAAGTGCAGTGATAATTACAGATTTACATCAATTTTAAATGTTAATCTGCTAACATAATTGAAATATCTCTATCTGCATTGAGTGTAGCATGGCCAGTTCAAGAGGACAGCATGCATCGTTGCAAGATTACAAATGCTTTTAATTCAGTCATGGTAACCTCCTGTCAGTGAACTTAAGACAACTGAAAAATGAACCTTTCAGTGTTAAGACTGTCATTGAAATTTAATTGTTCCTGGTGCTGGTGTGATTAAAGGCCTCTCCTTGTCAATGTTTGCACTGGTTTTGGTAGGCCAGTAAGCAGAGTGCTTTATCAGCTTTGATAGTTACACCTGGGAGCAAAGATTGAAAATTAACTTGTTAAATGAAATCAAATATCCTGGATACATTTTAAAATAAATACTTCTTACCCAGTCAGCTCTCTTCTAGGACCTGAGATTTATTTGTTCCAAGTACTGGTACAATTTTGAAAGTACAGTAACAAATTCGTGAACTGGATTTGCATTGAATTTGTATTAAGCAAACAAACAAAGTAAACAACGAAAAAGCAGAGTGGAAAGTGTTATGGATGACAAATAACCATCAAGGATGGAAACTGACCGACCTCTCAGACTTGTTGGTAAGCATCTTTCGGTTAAAATCTGTACAAATGTACAATTAGACACTCTTAAGATATAGTTACAGTTCAAAAATGCTATAGCAGTATGGTGAAGTTAAGTACAAATTCAATTAAAAGAAAAATTTGAAGACATTTATATGTTTCATTTACTTCACCTATAACAAGAAATATGGAATTGGGAGAATCCTTATGGTAGACACTTTGGAGAGGGTCACTCTGTATGTTGTGTATCTTTTTATTTTTATAGCTTCAAGTAAAAAAGTATTTTACAGCGTCCTAGTTCACATTAATTTAACTTAGTGGTTTCAGGACAAGATTATAGGGAATATTCTGACAATTGTGGGTTGGAAAAGAAGAGTAGGAACCTTTGGAAAACTAATACAAGTGACAGATGCAGCATTTTTATGATTGCTGTCACACATGAAGTGCATCAAGAACAAATACAAGCTAGAGGTTATGAATATAAAACAGGTGAAATATGGTGAATCTCTCACAACATATGACTTACAAAATGTTGGAATTGCCTAGAAAATCCTGCAGGCGGCAAAAAGGCTCTTTAAGTTAAATGGAACTTGCTCAGTGATGCTTATAAAGAATGAAGTTGAACCAATAGAGCATACAGAAAGAGGGCTCTTCCTCTCACTGCCTTCAGATTGCCCGTAACACACATAACACACAATGGCATAAAACAGAAGTTTTGTTGGTAGGAGGCAAGGGAGAGAATAAAGAGTGTCCACACAAATAAAGGGAAGAAAATTAAAGGTAGTTTGTCATCACAGTTTCTGCCAGCTAGTTTGTTGTGCTTTATTAAAGGTAAGGGAGAGTCTCAACGAGAAAGAACATAAAGCTTTTTCTTATGAAGCCATTTTAAATTTCTTAATCAATAACTTAACCTTTTCTTCAGCTAGACAGGATGCATAACATCTTCTGGGGGCACCAAGAGGTCACTTTCATGCTCAGTTATTTAATGATCTTTTGAAAATTAACTTAATCTGAATTCAGCCAAATATGACAAGTATTACAAAGATTGCCCACAGTGTTGCAAATAATCTTTTTGGGTGCCTACAAGCAAAAGTAATTTGGGGAAATCTTGAAGATAACTTTGTTTTCTACAGTTGTGGGTGATAAATGTTGGCAGTATATGACGGATTTACAAGATTTACGAGAAATAGCTTCCGAAAGCAAAACTTTTAAATCTATATGTGCTTAGCAAAGAAATATTCTAAACAAGTAGTCATCACATAGAATCACAGACCAGTAGATATTGGAAGGTTGCTCTGGCTCTAGGTCTGAGTCTAACCGGTCCAGCCCCTGTTTCAGCAGAGACACCCAGACCGAGGTGCCTGGGAACATACCCAGGTGGGGTTCACAAATCTCCAAGGAGACAGCCTCTCTGGACAGCCTGTGCCAGTGCTTCCTCACCTGCATAACACAGCAGTGCTTTCCAGTCTTCTGAGGGAACCACCTGTGTTCCAGTTTGTGCCCACTGCTTCTTGTCCCGGCACTGGGCAACACGGAAGACAGTCTGTCTCCAAACTTTTTCACTCTCCCTTTAGATATTTATGCACATTATTAAGATCCTGTTTTCTCCAGGTTGAAATCTCGAGTAATCTGCTGATTTCTAGCAAATTTCAGCTGAAAAGCTTCCAAAAGTAGGTGATCGTCTCTCTCTTCTAAGTAGCAAAAAACATATTCTAGATTAATTTACAAGAGCACAGCTGTGTGAGAAAATGTAGAAACTAAAACAAAACAAAACAAAAACTAATACACAATTCCCCCCCCAAAAAACAATTCCCTCAAGCAAAAAAAAAAAAAAAAAACAACCGATCAATCAAACTCACTAACAAAAAGAAACTGTTAAATATTGGCTATTGAAGACCTTTGTATCTGTCTTACAAGAAAAGGAGAGAGCTGAAAAGATAGATCTGACTTACATTTAATAATCTGCAATTATGTAGTCTTTATATTGCGTAGAAGACCAAAAAAAAAAAAATTTAGAGACCAGATGATGCCATCAGCTAAGTGAATCAGTTTTCTAGAAAAACATACTGTTCCCGACCTTAAGAGTAATTTCTAGAGGACTAGAGTAACTTCTTTTAGGTCTAGAGGGAAGCTGCACCAGGGGAGATTTAGGCTGGACATTAGGAAATACTACTTCTCTGAAAGAGTGGGCAGGCACTGGAATGGGCTGCCCAGGGAGGTGGTGGAGTCACCGACCCTGGAGGTGGTCAAGGAATGTTTGGATTTTGTGTTGAGGGTTATGGGTTAGTAAGAACTTCTGGTGATAGGTGGATGGTCGGACTGGTGATCTTGTATGTCTTTTCTAACCTTGGTATTTCTGTGATTCTGTGCTTCTATGATTCTATCTAACAGTAAAGTTTCACTTTTAGAGCTGTACTGTTTTATCCTATAAATCACTGAATAAAGCAAATCACATCAGTGTAAAAGGGAGATGATGTACTCAAGAAGATTAATTTGATAATTTGCTTTAGATTAATCATATCCAACTTGTTGCCTAAAATGTACCTACTCAACATTTTAAATCACAAAATCATTATCGCTTTATAATTTTAAAAACATAAATAACACTTTCAGAACTGTTAATGCATTACATCTATTCATACTCATTTAAACCAAATCCTCCAATGTTATTAATGTAAACCAACAGGCAGAAGAGCATAGTTATCTACTAACTCCATGCAATTGAGTAAGGAATTATTATAAGAGCTCAGGACCCAGTTTGTCATTGCTTCCAAATGCAAAAGCATTGACTCAAGCTCATATTCTGCAAAGAAAAAAATCTTATGATCTTATTAATAGAGGAATTGGTACTGTTGTGGAGCTGGAGATTAGAAGGAAAGGTCTAAGCCCATTCATAATTATATTCTAATGTATGGGTTTGATTCTTTCTCATTTATACAAAGCATACCTCCTGTAAATCCCTATTTCTAGATATTTCTGTCATTATAAATAATATCATTCTGTTGTCTCAAACAGTAATGAAGAACATGAAACAGTGAATTTCAGTTTTTGATTTAAGAATATTTAATACATTAGATTAAATCAAATTTTTCAGCCAAAATAAGTTTTTACAACTCCCTAAGAAAGGCATGTCCGAAGCAAGCAGGATGTGTGGGATGTGTCATAGCCCATGATATATTTTATGTGATCTGTTTATGAGGCTTGTCTAACTGTTCTTCCAGTCTTGTAACTGTTCAGTGTATCATCAAGGGACAAAACAACAATGTGCCTTGAATCCTCCTCAGTCTTTTATAGTGACTGAACTTCCTGCTAAGCATAGCTAATATATTTGGTCTGTGATGTCTGTGGTGATGTTTTGTGGTTAGTGTGACCAGGAAAACACCAAGGAGACAATGAAGCACAGCAGAAAATATGGAAAACACTTTCCAGTCATTCTATGAAGGAAAAGAACAATCCATTCTTCACAACAACATTTTTAACTATCCCTTCTTTCATAATTAGGAAAAGATCAAGATCTGCCTTATTAAAGTATCAAAAATTTGTAATGCTGCTAACGTCAAAAGTAAAAGCTTTTCAAAGTTGATATTCTTCTACTGATTGAAAACTCAAACAAATCAGAAAACATACCAAGCCCACATTTCATTTATAAAATCATTTGTTAACTGCTAACTCAGCATTATAAAATCATTTGCTAACTGTTAACAAAGCTGTTATCAGTTTAAAAACTTCTTCTTGACAGGTAATTGCCAGTAGCAATTATAACACTGTTAATAATGTCCTAATGTTACTACACCCCATTTGAGGAAATGCTGATTATCAATTTAGGTTTTCTTATAGAAGCAGCCTGGCTACTGTTTCTCACCCACTCACTCTTCTAAATGAGTGTCATGCTGTTTTTAAAATATGCCTGCTCATATTGAGGCAACTAAACTAGTTTTGCTTTTGACACTTCTTGCTAGAAGAAGATTTAATTACTTACTCTTTTGATGAGATACGCTATTCCTACTGATATTTTATTAAGATCATCCTTTGGCAAAAAGGCTCTTCTCCACACCACCCTTTACTTGAGACAATTCTGAATATATAATCCCATCCTCTGTTTGAGCTTTCCTCCATTATATCTTTGTTTTCTGCCCTTTTCCAAAAGCCTGTATACACATACATTTTATATGACTTTTGTTCCAATCCACAGGCACGGTTTAACCAAGCTCTGATTTCTGGAAGTGTGAAAGACTTTTGGTTTGGCTTTTTCCAACTTCAATTGCTCCTATTCTGCTTCTTCAAGCCTGTATCTCTTGTCCTGATATGCAGCCACAAAGAGCTGATAGGAGAGGCAGCCATCTACACGCTGCTCCAGCTTTCCTCACCACCAGCAACAGCAGTGTCCACCCTTGGTTTCCACCTATCCTGTCTAATTAAATCAAATGATACCAGCACATTCCAGGTGGCCAATTCTACTCCCAAAAAGAGTTAGTGTTAAGACAAGGAGGAGGTGAGGGAGGCAGAGAGAGAAAGGAAGCAGGTTATTTCCTGGGCTGCACTTTCACTGTGTTCAGGCACACAGTGCTCATCTCCAAACAGCAGCACAGTAGCCAGTCATCTCCAGAGCAAGCACTCCTGGAATCCAGGTCCACCAGCAAAAATCTATCCAGTCCAAATCACCAGAAATTCAAGCCAGGGTAGAAAGAGTGGCCTTGTACCTGTGGAAAACTTCAGGAAGGATCATTACTTTTGTGCTTGCTTCGTAAAATTGTAGAGTCATAGTCTCACAGAATCATGGAATGGCTTAGATTGACCTCAAGGATCACAAAGTTCCAACCCCCCTGACACAAGCAGGTTTGCCAAACACTAGATCAAGTATGAGATCAGTCTGCCTAGGGCTCCATTCAACCTGACCTTAAGCACCTTCAGGGTCAGGGCATCCACAGCCTCTGGGCAACTTGTTCCAGCACCTCACCACTCTCAGTAAAAAACTTCCCATGACATTTAACGTAAATCTTCCCTCCTTTAGTTTAAAGCCATTCCCCCTTGTCCTATCACTATCTACTCTTGTAAAAAAATGATTTCCCTCCTGTTTATAAACTCCCTTTAAATACTGGAAAGCTACAAAGAGTTCTCCCTACCATCTTTCCTTTTCCAGGCTGAACAAGCCCAGCTCCCTCAGCTTACTTCACAGCAGAGGTGCTCCAGATCATCTTCATGGCCATCCTCTGGACCCTCTCCAAAAGCTCCACATTCTTCCAGTGTTGGGGGCCCCAGATCTTGACACAGTACTCTAGATGGGACCTCGCTAGGGCAGAACAAAGGGGAATAAACACCTCCCTTGCCCAGCTAGCCGCTCCTCTTATGATTTTATTCAGGATACCATTGGCCTCCAGCTACAAGAGCACAATGCTGGCTCATCTTATGTTTTTCAACCCCTAAGTCCTTCCCAGCAGGACTGAGGAGTTCTTCTCCCAGTCTGTATACATGTCTGGGATTACTCTGACCCAACTGCAAAATTCTTCACTTTGGTTTGTTGAACCTCATTAGATTCACAACAGCCCACCTTTTGAGTTTATCAAGATCCCTCTGGATGGCATTTCTTCCTTCTGCTGTATCAACTGCACTGCTCGGCTTAGTGCCATCAGCAAGCTTGTTGACAACACACTCAGTGCTATAACCCATAACCTATTTCACTGAAATAGATGTTAAGAGTACTGCTCCCAGGACGGAATCCTTGGAGACACTGCTTGTTACCAGACTCCACCTGGACATAGATTACCTTTAGCCACAAGCAACTCGTAAATCATCCAGATTAATTCATGGAATATCAAGCCTCAAATAAAACGACCTTTATTTTCTCATGCAGAAGTAAGACACTTCACTCCAAAGACTGGACAAGATTAGAAAATAGAAGTCCAGCCCTGGAAAAGGCCAAAGACATTTTTGAATGTGTTCAGCTCAGTAGCAGAGAGTGCTTTGAATATGGAAGTTGGAAGCTTCTGCAGTTGTGATGGTCTTTGATTATGGTGTCAAAAAATACTAGTGTAGCAGAGAGTTAATGCTGATTGCTATTATACGAAATCTTCTGTTGTTTAGTATTTCAATCCTCAAAGATGGATAAAATGCATTTTGCTGTGTTTCTGCTACTCTATGTTGAATTTCAACACTGCAGGTCTAGGCATCTGTAATTAAAAATAATCTAACAGCAGCCAACACAAGTCTTTGACAATTTTTTTTTTTTTTTTTAATATTTATGTGGTGCTGTAGAAGACAGCATGTGTTTGGTATTAAATCAAACACTTGTTTCAAAAATAGTTTTAGAACTTGAATGGTGTCTCAGTATCTGGTTACATGTTGAGTTGTAATATGTTCTGGAGTAGTATTTCATGTTAAATAAATGTCTACAAGCGACTACAAGCTGGCAAGAAAGAAGACAAATTCCTCATACTACCTTATTCTACTGAATGTTAACAGAATTTTGATGTTAATATAGATGGATCGGGTAGAGGATTTCATTTTAGTTTGTATTAAGGAAAACACCTCTTTCTTTTTCCCTGATATAGGGAGATGTTAAGTTCACATATCTTTCTTTCATGTTTGCCCTACCATACACAAATCTGAATTCTTTTCTCTCTGAGATTTACTTTCCCTCAAACTGTACTCATTTTCTGTATAAATGGCCAAAAGATAATTTTAGATATATAGCCCAAGGATCTCGTGTAAGGCAGATCAAATGGTAAGACCTTAATATTTGCATATGATTAATCATCTTTAAAAGAAAAAACAAGCCATAGACTAAGCCTTATACTTCAGGATACTTCAAAGGCACCACTGAAATACCTTTTATATCAATGCCTGAATCATCAAACTCTTTTCTCTAATCATCTAATAAATACAAAAAGACTAATCTAATTCTCATTTAGCTCACACTGGGTATTAAAGAAGGTTTTAAAAAATCTGTTTTTTGTTTGTTTGTGTGTTTGTCTGTTTAACCATACACATTAGTACTGTCTGGTAGAACAGTAAGTCTCACTTAATGTCCACATCTTTCTTAGTTTAAATATGATCCCTTTCAAAAAAGTTAGAAAAGGTTCCAGAGTGAAATGAATGAATAGAAAAACCCCAAATCAACAACCAAACTAAAATCCATGCAAAAGGTATCAGTTACTCAGCTATTTTGATGCTACTTCTCACTGTGAGCGTATCCCATTCTGCTTCATAAATAGGTATGTAGAGCAATCTTCTACAGGTAAATAGAAGATAAATTTTAAATGGGTCTTCCTTACCAAAAATATAAAAGAAACGTAATCTCCATGTAGTAACTAAGTTGATCATTGGTTCTGAATTTATATTGTGTTTTTACTTCAATCGTAAAAAATAGGCAATATCTGAGTAGATTGCTTAACAAACATCCTCACTGGGTGACTCTTCTGCTCTGAGAATTGCATATAGTTTCATCCATGAAAGTCCTTTTCCATATTCATCAAGTCAACACTGTAACTCAGCATCTTAGCTTGTGCTCCCTGCTTGCTACTATCATGAGTTTTTAGCAATATACAGTAACTTCATACTAGTTACAGTGTGCTTCTCTCATGTATACTGAATGCTTCCTTATTGTCTGAGAGCTTTATTTATTGCTTGGGAGCCACAGAAACAAGCAAGAACAAATGAAGAAGAATGGCATAGGACTTGTGTGCCAAGCAGATGTTTCACATCCTGTAAACAGTAATATAAAATGTTTGCTTTTTATGTAATAGTGACATCTTATATCTCTTTTAGTATCTATCCATTAAAACAGAATTCCTCTGCACCTCTTGCCTGAACAAATCTTTCAGGAAACAATAGAGAGTTCTTTTTGGAGCTGTGCATGTCAGCACACTGAAGTGGCAAGTACTTCTCAGGACAGCAGCTCAAATACACATACAGATTCAGGTCTGCTTTGTAGCAAGACTCATTTTCAAATACCTATGTAAGTATTTGTTTCAACATTAAATTAAAATATTTGGAGTTGAATTAAAAAAAACAACAACAACCTAATTTATTATTATTACTATTATTATTATTTTAAGAAAAGCATTAATGGAGCATTATGTGAGAAGCTCTCATCTTTCACCTGAGAAATCAGCCTGATGCCTCACTACAAGTATGTATACTAGTACAGGTAGGACAGGGAACAAGCAGAAGGAACTAGAGATCTGTGTGCCCTACAGGGTAACAGCTGAGGCATGGTAGGAAAACTCTCACAACTGCAGTATTTCAGTGGATGGATCTAGGCTGTAAAGGATAGGTGGGAATGGCAAGAAGATGGAGTTGCCCTGAACGCAGGAAAGTAGCAGGAATGTGCAGAGCTCTGCAAAGAGCAAGAGATCAGTGGTGTGAGAGCAGCAGCCTTTTGGGATTGCCAGTGTGGGTGAGGTTGTTATAGATATTTGCTACAGATCAGCTGACTGGGGAGGAGTAGATAAACCTACTTCAACCAGCTAGAAGCAGCTCCACGTTCAGAAGCCCTGGTCCTCAGTGGGGACTTTTAACCACCCAAATAATCTGCTGCAGATACAACATATCAGAACAAAAACAGTCCTGGGGGTATCTTATGTTAATGATATCTCCCTAACACAGGTGACAGAGGAGAGAACTTTGATAAAGACTGAGGAGTGGAATGTACTTTCTTGAGTCTGATGCTTACAAGCAAGCAGAATTGATCAGAGACTTAAAAGTAGTATAGACTGGAGCAACAAAGTCTTAATTTCAGGAATCAGAGAGGAAAGAACAAGGAAAATAGGAAGATCACAGCTCTGGATTTCGTAAGAATAATCTTTGGCTAGTTCAGCAACGTGGTTGGAAAAATCCTATAGAAAATGGCCATAGAGGGTTTGGAACCCTTCATCTGAGCTAAAGAATTCTGTGAAAGAAAAATCAAGCAAAGACTGTAGAAGTTGCTGTAGCATGTAGCAGGTGACTGTATATGGTTGAGCAAGGAGCTCCTGATTAAACGCAGACTTGACAAGGAAGCATTCAAGAAGTGGAAGCAGTAACAAGTGATCCAGGGCACATGGGGAAGCAAGTGTTCAAATGTGCAGGATTGAGGTTGACACTTGAAGTCACCTGGAGCTGTCCTTAGCTAATGATATGAAGGACACCAAGGTGTTCCTACAGATCTATCAGAACATAAGGAAAATGGGGGGAAATGTGGATTCATGGAAAAACGTGCTCCAATTGGTGGAGGGGGGTATATATTCACAGTGGACCCTTTTGAGGCCCAGCTTGGTGTGCTGTAACTAGATCTGTGGCCCTGTCATGGTTTGAAGACTTAATCACACAATATCCCTCCCTCCCCTATGGAGAAGAGGTGGGCAGGAAGAGGTGGAAACCTGAGTGAGATAGGAGAAACTAATTTATTCAAAGGAATGTTAGATAGTACCTGGGGGTCCTGATGGATGAAAAACTGAACATGAGACATCAGTGTGCTCTTGCATCTTGGAAGGCTAATGGTATCCTGAGCTCCATCAGAAGAGGGGTGGCCAGCAGGGACAGGGAGGTGATCATGCCACTGTGCTCTGCCCTTCTGAAACCCCATCTGGAGTACTGCATCCGGATCTGTGACTGCTAGTAGAAGAAAGATAGGGAGCTGTTGGAGACGGTCCAGAAAGCCACAAAGATGATCAGAGGGCTGCAGCACCTCCCCTATGAGGAACTACAGGCTGATCAGTCTCACACCAGCCCCTGGAAAAGTTACTGGGTAATGAAGGACAAACAATCCCTAATCAGATTTCTAGATGACTGGTTTCATTGCTGACCAAAAAACACTCGATGTACCTCATCTGGACTTTAGTAAGATTTTTTACAGTATCTGCCATAACACCCTCATTGATCAGTTTACGAAACATGAGTCACATAAGGAGCCAAACTACCAAGAGTTCAGTGAAGGGCCATGAATATGATTAAGGGACTGGAGCACCTTCCACTTAAGAAGAAGCAGAGAGACCTGGGACTGTTCAGTCTGGAGAAGAGAAACCATAGAATCATAGAATCATAGAATCATAGAATCACAGAATCATAGAATCATAGAATGGCTTGTGTTGAAAGGGACCTCAAAGATCATCAAGCTCCAACCCCCCTGCTGCAGGCAGGGTCACAAACTTCTACATCAAATACTAGACCATGCTGCCTGGGGCTCAATCCAACATGGTCTTGAACACCTGCAGGGGCAGGGCACAACCTCTCTGGGCAGCCTGATCCAGTATCTCACCACCTTCTTGGTAAAGAACTTCCCCCTGATATCCAACATAAATCTTCTCTCCTCGAACTTAAGACCATTTCCCCTTGTTCTGCCATTATCTACCCTTGTAAAGAGTTGACTCCCCTCCTGTTTATAGGCTCCCTTTAGGTACTGAAATGCCGCAATGAGGTCACCCCACAGTCTTCTCTTCTTCAGGCTGAACAAGCCCAGCTCCCTCAGCCACTCTTTGTAGGGGAGGTGCTCCAGCCCTCTGATCATCTTTGTGACCCTCCTCTGAACTCTCTCCAACAGCTCTCTGTCTTTCTTGTGCTGGCAGCCCCAGGCCTGGATGCAGCTCTCCAGATGGGACTTCAGGAGGGTAGAGTAGAGTGGTACACTCACCTCCCTGTCCCTGCTGGCCACTCCTCTTTTGATGGAGGGATACCATTTGCTTTCCAAATAAAAAAGGGAATGCTCAGAAGTATCTATGTGCTAAGTACTGGGTGGGAGAGAATGAAAATGAAGGAACAAGAATCTTCTCATAATTACTCATAGATTTAAGTCATAGAAGAGTTCTCTTATCTCTGGAGATATTCAGAATATGAGTGGACGTGAACTTGCATATCCTTCTGCAGCTGCCTCTGCTTTAAGTCAGGGAGTTGGACTACATGATCTCCAGAGATTCTGTCCTGATTTAAACATACTGTGGTTCTATGCCTGCTGTTTTCAAGCAGCCTATGTATTTTAAAATAATCAGTTTCACCTAATTTTAATATGTTGAACAAGAGCACAGCAACACTGACATAAGAAAATACACTTGTCAGAATGTGTTATAGTCTTGAAGCACAAAACATACTTTGTGCAACATTAAATGTAATCTGAAAAGGACAACATCGGCTCATCAAATGTAAATTTCCTAATTTTAAGCAAATCGTGATGCACGTCCTCAGATCTGGGAGGTTGGTACTGTTCCAGTTTCTACATACTGCTTGTGAAAACCCCATCCTCACAGAGAAATTAAAACCGTAGTCAAGGAGATCTTGTTCATCTTATATAACAACTTTAATTCTGTAACTGTGACACTTGTTCTCTGTTATATTTTGAAATGCATTGACATGAAGTATAGCATCTTGCTTGAGAGTAGTTATAAGAACAACCAAAAAATATTAATCATTCTGTTATGCAAGTCATTATATTGCTGTAACCAGATCACTGTAACCAACACTGAAGTAATACTTCCAGTGTACCTATTCCTTTTCAGTTTCTCCCGATTTTCCCTAGCATATATCCTTGTGATCAATATTTCCCATATTCACTGTCTGTAGAAGCCATGAATGCTTTTCAACACTATGAGCAACCATGGGTTACCTAACCATGGGTTAGGTAAATGATGTCGAAAACATTTATCTCCTCATATATGTCAAACAGAAATTCTCAGAAAAATCTATAACTCAAAAACTAGAAATTCCCCGCTAAAATAAATAAATAAAAGGAAAGTAGCTTTGTTCACAGAGACCTCTGTTATCAAAGATATGGCATTTTCAGTATAATAACTGTTAAATTACCTGCTTCACTATGAACAGAAGTATTCTTAAGTGTTTCAAGGCATTTCATACTAACTGCATACTGGCTGGAGAAACAGAAATCTGTCATCTTCATAGAGCAAACCAGACCTGTTAAAATTGCAGCTGTAAGATCTTAATTTTACAAGGAGGTGGAAAGATGTAAGATTTACAGTGACGGGAATCTCCAGTTCATATAAATACTGTCGGTAGAGCTATGAGATCAAAGAGCCTTTAGTGAACAGGAAGATTAAAATGAAACACAACTGGATTTCAAAACAAGACATAGGAAAATAATTCCTTCCCACTTTCTTTTTTTTTTTTTTCTTTCCTTATTTGTTTTAAACCTCTTAGAGATGTAGAGCTTAGGAAAAAAATCATATATTGCTATACTGGACTGCTGCAATGTCAAGTATTCAGTGTCAGCCTGCACCAGAATTTTCCAATGGTAATGATGAAGGTAAACCAAATAAATTACTGTCACGTCAGCTCATTTCACAAGCCAGTCAGCTTATCATTCTCTGAAAAATCTTCATCCTAACAGGTTGAAATTGTTTGAGGTCTTGAAGTGAAAGAGAGGAATTTCATTCTTCAATTTTCTTAGAGATTTTCAGTCAAGATTTCAGACTGTAGCGAATTTCCTCCTGTGGTAGCGTCTGGTGAATGGACAAGAATATCCTCAGCAAATGTCAGAACATGATTTATTTATTTTAATGATCCTGCTTGCTTTCTTTGCCTCACTTTTGTTATTGTCAGACTTAGTTTGTACCTCTAAGCTATATGAGATGTATGCAAGCAAACTTTTTGACAATCATTTGGTAAATTTTTGTGATTGTCTTTCATTCAGAATTAGGGAGCACAAAATAGAAGTTAAGATTCATTTTTTAGGAGATTCACTTAAAGAAAAATCTCAGTCATGGGAAGAAAGTAATGGTTTAGAAAGAAAAACAAGGCACAAAAAGAGAACTGATACCATTATAGCTGAGTCTTAGACTGTTTAGTGGAAGTTCTGAAAAGAGTAAACAAATAGAAACTGGGTGGGTTTTTTGTTTGTTTGTTTGTTTGTTGTTTCTTTTTTTTTTAACATGTTATACAATATTTTTATTAAAAACAGACTGCATATTCCTTGGCTCTTTGTATTAAGGGTGTGCCTGCCAGCCTCTCTCTTTTTTGATGAAAGACTGAAAAATCTGACTGAGAATAATTCAAGGGAATAATTACATCACCCTATGAATTAAATCTTGCTGTTGCTACTCCCAGAAAATTTGACAAGTAAGAAGAGCAAGGGGAGCTGAAGTGGATTTTTGATTAAAGCGTGTGCTCACTTTTAGAGCAGATCAATTCAACACATTCAGCTTAACTCACTGTCACATCTCCAAGAAATAAAGGCTGAAAACAAAGGGAAGAAAGTTGCAATAAAGGTTAACCACGAAGAATACCATGACGCTTTGAGACACTGACCAGAGCAAACATGGCTATTCAGTTGCTCTGCAGGATTCGATCTCATGTTTTCAAAGCTCTGCTGTAAACCTGTTGAAATGAGGCTGGAAAAATGAAACTCATTCATGTTTTAATTTACATACTGCAGAGTATTGCAAGGTGGTAAGCAAAACAGAGCAGTACTGAAATAAAATATGCTAGCATGCAGACCT